>QQXN01000025.1:85103-362334 GCA_003709825.1 Chaetothyriales sp. CBS 135597 | reverse complement strand
GGGGGGGGGGGGGGGGGGGGGGGGGGGGGGGGGGGGGGGGGGGGGGGGGGGGGGGGGGGGGGGGGGGGGGGGGGGGGTGGGGGGGGGGGGGGGGGGGGGGGGGGAGACAGTATGCTAGTAGAACTGGCCGTCATTCAAGCCAGCCAACCAGTTCCTTGATAATCATGGATGTGCTCAACACGATCCCCATGGCAAGGATGCCGCCTCCGATTGGCGAGCTCTCCATTTTCTTCATCCAACAGGCAGCCAGGACTTGACTTGTGTATGCTCAGGAACAAAACTGCTGTCTGGGCTTTTCCCTGCTGCGTTCCCTTTCTTTCGCCGGGCCCGACCCAGAAAATGGGTCGACCGAACGAACCTTGGCGGTCCGAGAAGTGTGGAAAATGGAAGAGAGCGAGCGAGAGAGAATTGAGTGGGTGTGCGATATGCTGGTTCCCCATCGCTATCGTTGCCTTCATGTATACATTTGTCCTGTTTAGTGGGGGTCGAGGTTGGGCCAGCGGCACGTCGCTAGAATCATGGGAGGACTCCAGCTAGCTTAGCTTAGCTGCCTTGCAGCTGTCATCACGCCGCCGCGGTTGCTTGGTGAAACTCGTCGCGGATTGAAGCGCCTGCCCCACGACCGCCGCCTCTGTGTACATGCAGAGTCTGCTCCGCTGCCCAAAATGTGTTCGACAGCATACCTTGCAGTCTTGGTGCGTCCTTGAGTTGTCGACCGGTGTGTCGGAACATGAAGTACTGGAATCGGGTACGCTTATCAAGTTTCTTGCCATCTGCATTGAGTTCAGCGCTGGGTCGGCCCTTTTTGCCGGTGCCGACCTAGGGTGGTTGGTGTTGACGATCTGTTCGTCTTCGATCGCCTTGTTGTTGCAGCAAGTGATGATGACAGTGAAGGGTTGATGATGATAGCCAACAGCTCCTCCGAGTATATTGGATACTTCGGAGATAGATATGAAGATATAGATAGATAGCTGTTATGTTGTAGGGGTACTGGGTGGCCCGGGGGGGGGTGGCTGGCCTGGATAAACCGAAAATCAAAAAAATATAGCTGGACAGGGCAAGGCAAAAAGTCCCCCAGTCCCATGCTCCACCATTTGTGGAGTTGACGATTAAGGGCGATCATATTCCAGTAGTAATCTTCCGGAACAGCGGGGCCTGGGCTTCCAAGGGCAAAACAAAAGCAATTCGTATTCGGGCGGGCACGCACACCTTGCTTCCTGTGATGGCGGTTGCAACGAGTTTCTGTACTGGTAGGATAATCCTCCTTATCTGCCTCCCGATTGTCTACGGCGGCGGCGCTGCTCAGGTGGTGGGGGCCTGTTGCTATTACTGGTGTGGTTACGAGCACGACATCCTCTATTCCAATGTCAATTTCCATTCCTTGTGCTCAGTCGATCTTGTCAACAATTCAAGTCAATATTCTTCTTGTCATGCTGGAACCAGTCGGTCCTTTTGCCTGCGAATAGTAGGCCGTGAGGATTGCAATTCTGGCCTCTTCTGGGAACATGTATGCAATATTGAAACTGCAATATCATGCGGAAGGGGGGTTTGTAGCTGAGAGGTCTAAGAGAAACTTTCCACATCATTAGCCAACCAAAAGGAAGAAATGATGAAGCAGGTTGGTGGTACTCACTTCCCTTTTTTCTTCTTATGGGCCAATTATCCTGCACGTCGCAGGGCTGGCTTAGTTGCTGAGTATGCTTTTGAGGTCCTTCCGGGCCTTTTTCAAGTCTTTTTCTATTTTATTCAAATACTGTGGCTCCATCGTCGGGATCTGGTGGCCTTCACGAAGGTTCTCAAATTCTCACCCTTCAGCCACTAGTGATAGCGGACCAGTGTGAGTGTGAATGTGCTTTTTTTCTCCAGAACAGATGTCTGTGTTGGGCGGCGTCACTTCAGACGTGATGCCAGAGCTCTCGGTCGAGGTCAGCGCGGCCTTGGAGTCTGTAAAACTCCAACTGGTCATCGATGAGTACCGCGATCTCTCTGTCTCTTTCTCTGTGTCGGTCGTATCGGTGCATGACCTCAGCGAGGATCTCGTATCGCTCATCATTGTCCTTTGCGAGGACAAGGGCCTGCTTGAATTCGGTAGCGTCTCTGTAAACAGAGAGCACTGCGAGCTGGGACTCTGCGCCCTCGGACAGGCGGGACTGACTCTCCATCCTTGTGATGGAAGAGGCGGAGGCGAACTTTGATGTTGATGAAAGCGACAGAGTGGGCTGGGAGCTTACTTGATCTTGTGTTATTTCAATAATATATCGTGTTGTGTTATTGTTTCCCTGTCTTATGCTCTGCTGTGATATAGTTATGCAATGCAGCTTGTTATCAGGCCTGGGAATGCCAGTAAGGCCGGAGACCTCATACTCCAAAAAGACGAGGAATCTCTCCCCCCCCCAAATATCGGGGGAAGGAATATTCAAGCGTGTGACAGCTTTGTAAATTCTTTTTGTACCTCGTCCAGCAAATGACGGACGATATATATAAGTTAGGGCTCGACTGTGGATTTAGTTGATCTACCTTCCCCCATTGAAATTTGTAAGTCTGTGTATCCACTGACGTACTCTGCTGTATCTCAGCGTCGAGTGGAAGTAGCCTCAGTTTGCTACGTGCGCTGACCGCAACTCTCGCCTGGATCGTGACACGGCAGTTTCTGGTTCAATAGAATCACGCTAAGTGGGACATTCAAGGGCGGATGCCGACACATATCAATTCAGGATTTGGCATGGGCCCGGGCGGAATTGAGACGTTGGGCTATTGCAAAGGCGACCATCTCCTGGTCTGGTCTGGATGTACAAGAGGACGGGTGGCGGCGACCCTGCTTCATCAAGGGTGAAGGAAGTTAGTTGCCGACGTGCCAAGCTGCCGTTGCCATTAGCTTCATTAATGGAATGATACAGGATGATAGTCTGCAGTGGATGCTCCCTGGGAAGATGAGGGGAATGGTTAATTGGTATGCGTGGTGAAACGACAGGAATGAATGAGCGTGTGTGCTTGGCATGTTTGCCATATTTAGGATTTTATTCTAGTTCTTCACTTCAGCGAGTCTTTCTACTAGAGAACTGGCATGGCTCCTGATCTTGTTGAACTGCCACGGCCAGTCAATGACATAGAGGAACGGCCTGAGGTCGTGACGATTGTCATCGGGATTCTATATCAATGTGAGTCTTTTTGGTGTTGTTTTGACAACTGGACAGATCATGGGCGAAACTTACATATGCACTCATGTGGATGCTTGGTGTCAAGACGGTACTCTTATGCCGATTGATCGCACTAGTAATGAGAGTGTTAGCATAAACTCATTATCCCGGTGAAGAAGATTGTAAGTGGAGGATAACTCACTAGTATCGGAAGAAGCGTATGACCTTGTTGGCAACTTCCTGAGGGCCGAACCCAGGGCGATCCCGCCACTCAACCAGGAGCCGCAAGTAACAAGACCAAGGACCAAGCTTTTCCACCTATGAATGAGTTAGGCAAATATTCGCTGCCTGAAGCAGGGATGTATTTGGAAGCATGGATACCTTGCGGAGAACTCCAAAGGTGCTCAGTTCGTCGTACGTAAGCCCCATCTCGGATTCGGATTCATCATCTTGCTCGCCAGCGGAAAGGGGCAAAAGCTCAGCGGATGGACGAGCTTCGATGAATTCCTAGTAGAGTGAGTCTACAAACTGAAATGTCAAGGAAGGATGCAAACCCTTATGATGGGCATGTGCCAGGTCTCGGATGCCCATGCCAGAAATGCTTTGGCATCGGATTTTGAAATGCTCCCCTGGAAAGCTCAGCATTGCAGACTAGACAGAAGATAGGAAATTATATTGACTCACCAATGGTGCAATATCACCAGATGAGCAGTCATACTTGGTCAGATAGCTGAAACAGACCTATGGTGAGCTGTTCTATTTGATGACGATAGTTAGGGGAGCACTTACCCTCGAAGAGCTTCATCAACATTGGCCGATGACAACTGTTCGTACATTAGTTATCTTGTAGATTCAACAGTGTCGTATGGGCTGTGCTTACCACTAGAAGACTTGCACCAGCTCGAGGTAGTTTACGAGCTGTCGTGCTCAGTTGCGCCATCTGTTACAGTGAACACAAATTAATACTGACAGGCATGACTTGATTGGGGACGCCGCCCTGGGAGAAGTACTTGCCTCATACGCAATGACCATCCGATTTCGTGCTTGGATGTTCTGTTTTGCAAGGTTCTCCTATTGATAATTAGTATGTTTTGGAAAAATAAGGGCATAGAAGATCGAAGTACATACTGCAACACTTCCGCCCTCAACTTTGAACCTGGGCTTGAAGTTCAATGCCTGCTCCACGATCTTCTCGTGTTCAGCCACAGTTCCATCAATGTTGATATCGGAATGAAATCCACCGATACTTTCAGAGAGTCGTCTGGCACGAGATCTGGTTTGATTGCCACTGTGTTGCGCCGCCATGTAGCAGGTGTGAAACAATCTCTTTACAATGTCCTGGGGCTCCTTGACAACAAGGTCTGGCTCCCCTGTAACTCGACGTAAATCGGCCAACGTTTTCTCGTTTCCTGATTTGATTGAGTGTAAGACCACCTTGGCCATGCCAAAAACAAAGAGGGCCACAGTAGCACTGTCAAGGCCGCCAGAAAGAGCAAGAAAATAACCACCAGCGTTTGCTCTGGTGAGATACTGCCAGAGATATGCTGCCTCAGCCCTATAGATTTCTTCCATGGGATCAAGAATCGTCAGTGGGATTTCTCGTGACAGTGTCAATTTATCTGAGAATAAAATCTCATCAGGCGGATATGTCAGAGCAAGATCACATTCGATTCGGGGGTACTCTGGCTGGGCTGCGGCTTGAACATTTCGTGATATGCTGCTTCTGTAACTGCGGACTTCCTCAAGATCAATTGTCGCGGTGATTACCTCAACAGGCCGCTGTTATGAATCAGTATTACTGTCGAGTGGATTCTAGAGAAAAAAGTATGATACATACGAGAGAGTATTGGGTGGATTGGCTTGATAAGTCAGCACAGAAAGACAAGTGATACCTAAGAACTTACCCCAGCACACGACCGTTGCACAGAATCAATGATGAGCCGTCAAACATCATTCTGGCCTCGCCATCTGGGATAGATGATTGGGCCAAGATCAGTAACTCGCACACAAAGGGCTACGTGACAAACACGCTCTGGAAGAACTCACCGACTCCAGTTGCGTTAGCATAGATGTAGATGCCTCCAAGCTTCCGAGTGCAATTCTGGATCAGGGCGAGTCTGGTGTTGAGCTTCCTCAACTCAGCGTGAGAGGCACTTGAATTAACAATGACCTCAACACCATTGAGACCCATATTGGTAGACGGATTCACTGGCTTCAAGGAGAGTGAGTTAATTTTGTTGCCCTGAAAGGGTCTAAGAAATCACTTACTGTAAAGAGCTCCTCACAAGTCTCGCAGCTAAAGCATCCAGGGTAAGCAACGAAAGTAGAGGGATGTTCCCGATGCAGGACAGAAAACTCACCCGACAGAGGTGTCCAGGGTAGAAAGCACTCCATCTCCGATCGGGACAGTCTTCTGTCCTGTGATTTCACGGATGACCTGCTCAAGATAGTATGTCTCAACTGTTCTTGGCTTGACCCAGGCAGTGAAATGGCGAGCCTCACGGTAAAGACCATCATTGGCAAGGCTCATCTTGGGTCGGATAAGGAAGATTTTTTTATATGTCAGGAGAATGCGACAGTTGTACCTCACATTCTGCAGAATCCAATATGTAAGTGATTAAGTACTGGGCGACTGACAATAAGTGAGCTACTGCTTACCCGATGTCTCACGCCCATACCCACATCGACAAGCATGCCCTTGGTGACAGGATCACTAAGGATCTGGGCGACGACCTCCCAGCTATGAATGAAGGTGTCGCTCTCGACTTGATTTTTGATTGTCAGACTCGGGTGATTTTCAAGAATAACATGAAGAGCATTTTCTGTACGTTGTCCAACTTACGGTGATGATCGAGACAGCCATATCCAGGAATTTCCAACTGATAGGAGTCAATTGAATTCTCTGCAGCAGGGGACTGACCGCAGGCAGGGAGGGTATCGTACCTCAGGTCCAGTACGAAGCTTGGCGCCCTGGGCTTTTGCAATCCGGATGCTTTCGAGAATGCGGTGTAGATTGCCTTGGAAGTCCAGCGGCACACTAGGGAGGGTTGCGCTAGCGACAGTGATCCAGGGCATAGTGAACAGAGATATTCGTCCAGACGGTGTTATTGCCAGAATATTCTGTGAGCTTACCACTTTAGAGTCAGAATACGGATCCCTGCAGTCTAGATTAGCTATAGACTAGTCTGTTGAGCTATACTAAAAGAGGAGTAGCGCGTGACATGTGATTTGCTGACTGACTGTTATAACTTTTTAGTGGGTCTTTATTCGCGTAAAGTGTTGACTTTCTAGTGTCGAACAATGAGAATGATATTGCGATGAATGGCCCAACGGAGGGCGCCCCCGAGTCTGCCGACACAACAACTCCGTTCCCGGACATTGATGACGAGCCGTTCCCACCTGGAGCAGGAGGAGGGCAGGAAAAGGACAAGGAGAATGAGAGAGAGAACGAGAAAGACAAAGAGGGCCGCGGTGCCAGGCGGCGCGCGGATAGCAGCAACACCCCGAGCAAGCGGCTGATCTCGGGCAATCTGCTGTCCAAGTTGACGCTGTTGCGCACGGCCAGCAGCGATCCCGACAATAATAAGCCTGATGGCGGCCCGAACAGCGCCGGCGCCGGGGCAATGGCAGAGGCGGTGCAGACGCGGCAGAAGACACGCAAGCGGAAGGGCAGCTTGCGCAAGACCGTCCTGGGCAAGGGACGCGACCGAAAGAGTAGCGATGTCAAGAACACCAAGGCGAGCAGTCCGCTGGCGAGTCCGCTGGCCAGCTCCGTAGGTGCGGACGACGGCATAACGGCCGCGACAACAAGCGGCAGTGATACCAGTCGCCCTTCGACCCGTCTGTCAGCGCCTTCGTCGTCTGGCCGCTTCCTGATTACTCAGCCGCCGCCGCCGCCTCCCCCTCCACCACCACCTCCTCCCCCGCGATGGCCAGCCGCGCTACAGTCGCTCTCACGCGTGTCGATCCCCAGCATCCGGTCTAGTATTGCGAGCGTCGACCCAGCTAGCTCGTCAGCTAGCATTGCGACGGGCCCGAGGCCAGAGCCTCTGGACGCAAGCACCGAAGACGAGGATGACCTGATGCTGCGGCCATCGTCGTCGTCTTCTTTGCAGCAGCACCACCACCCCCACCATCCATCCGCGATACGGAAAGTGTCATCCAATACGTCGTCTAACACGGACTCGTACTTTCCCTTTCAAGAACCAGTGCTACGCATCTTGACCCGCCCGTTGTCCACCACACGCAGCCCGCTCGCCACATCTCTGCAATCCATTCCCAACTCGCCCTCTGCCTCGTCTGTCGCGGCTGTCCCGTCATCCGCAGCAGCAGCAGCAGCTGTGGCAGAGATCGATGACGAATGGGACTACTCGGAAACGGCATGCTGGGGATATGTGATTCTGATTACGACGTGGGTGGTTTTCGTTGTTGGCATGGGCTCGTGCTTTGGAGTGTGGACGTGGGCTTGGGACGTTGGCGAGACGCCCTACGCCCCCCCCGAGCTGGAGGACGACCCGACCCTGCCGATTGTGGGCTACTATCCCGCACTTATGGTACTTACATGTGTCATGGCCTGGGTTTGGGTTGTTGTCGCGTGGGTGGGAATGAAGTATTTCCGGCACGCGAGTACGGGCAGTGCCAGCAGTAGTTAGATGATTTCTCTTAATGGTTCTTTCTTAGTATGAAATGATATCCCGGTTCGCTGCTGATTTTTAATGCTAATGCTACAGTACAAGAGCTCGGTTATGCTGCTTCGTTGGTTGCTTCACAGGCCCCTTTGACTTCCCATTTGGGTGCACCGGCACTGGCACTGGCGCCTGGACCGCTCTTGGCGAGAGCTTCTCACCAATCGCTTGCTGTTGGTTGAGTACTGCCTCGTCGTCGTCGTCGTCATCATCATCGTCATCATGATCACCGTCGTCATTGTCATCTGCTACCGTCGCGGCAGCATTGTTGTTATTGTGCTGGGTGGTACTGAAGTAATCTGGTCTCGGCTTTTTGTGATTTGCGTTCAAAGGCAAAAGTGAAGTAGAAGTCAGGGCTACCGTCGGTTCTCCTGCAGGGGTCGTTGACGTTGTGGTGGTGGTGGATATGTTGCTGGGCGTCTTTGCCAGCAGGCCTTTACATTTGGCAAAGCCAGTGCTGCGCTCGGTGGAAGGGTCTTCGTTGTAAAACTCGTCCTTGATAGGCTTGATGTAAACGGTCTGGTTGGAGATGGTGAGAATGGTGTTGGTCGGCACCGACAGCCAGCTATGGCGCTCAAATGTCAGCGGCTCCGAGGCAACCAGCACCACATCTGAGGCTTTATCACGACGCTCCATCCTGAACTGACCCTTGGCCTGGCCTTCGACCCAGGCAGTGCCGGACGAGTAGTACAGGCTGGCAGCAGCATCAGTCTTGCTGGACACGTAGCGAGTTACGACAACGGAGTGGCCATCAGTGACAGCAAAGTTGAGCAGGCTGCGCGTTTCACTGCCCGGCTCGCGTGCAAGCAAATCGGCCGGCACAGCTTTGATGAAGGCGTTGATCTTGGCGATCGTCTTTTTCATCGCGCGCCGCAGCAGTTTGGGATCAAATCCCGACTCGGCTTCTGTCGGAGACGAAGGGTCAACGCCCTCACGCTCCAGTGTATCAAGGAAGAGGGCAAAGGCCCACTCGGAGTCGGTCCCGCCCTTGACAGACAAAAACCACTTGTCGGCCAGCGAGTCGGCCAGCGGGCGCTTGACATACTTCCAGGCCCCGATATTGCCGTTGTGCATCCACATGAGGGTGTTGTGCTGGAAAGGGTGGCAGTTACTCTCGGCAAGAGAACCCTCGGTAGTGGCGCGCACATGGGCAAAGATGAGATGAGACGCCGTTTTGGGCGCTAGCCGTTCCAGGTTCACACAATTCCATGCTGGCAGGGTTGAGGTAAAGATGCAGGGATCGGGTCCCAGGTCAAGACTCGGGTCGGTGTACCAGCCAACGCCAAAGCCATCGCCGTTGTGTGGCCGGCGGGTGTCAAGCCGGAGACGAGAGTCGTAGGACTGGATGAGGATGGAGTGCGAGGGCTCAGTGATGAGTTTGCTGAGGATGATGGGCTTAGATCCTTTGTAGACCTGCATATCCGGCGCCCCATGTCAGTGGTCGAGAGCAGAACAGAAGCAAGTCAATGCAAGCCGGGGTTGGAGAGGGGCACCGACCATGAACCGGCACATGGCGATTCCTTCTTTTTTTCCCTCAGTGTTTCAAGTCGAAAGGAAATGGCGGTGGACCTGCCCGTTGACATGGAATCCAGCGGAATAATAACAATAACTTGAGCCTGGTTGTTGAAGGAGAAGATAAGTCGACAGTTCGACCAACGCTCGCTCTGTAGAACGACAACGACGACGATGCCAGCAACAAGGACAACAAGGACGACAACGACAACAAGGACAACAAGACCAACGCCAGACAAAGAAGCTGTGATTGTTAGGATGACAGGTGTTGCATTTAAGACTCACCGCCCGTCTGGGCCATATGATACTGGAAGAATGATGAGTGGCTGGACTATTGTCGACAAGGGGGGTGGTGGTCGAGGGCAGCGCCAAGCCAGCTAAGACGTCATTGGCCCAGCGGCTCACGCAATTATACGTGTAATACTAATACGGTAAGTCACGCGTAAATACCAATACTCTGTTTCTGTATTGACTGGTAATTAATTCATTGATGCCTCACTGACATCTGCAGAATAACAACAGTACGAGTAGTTGACTGAGGATACTCGGAGTCATTGGACCCAAGTCGATGTGTGCTCTTCAATGAACGGGCGACTGCTCTCCGCCCGTGCTGCGCCTCTGCTGCGGCGGGGCGTGGTTGGCCGGCCGTACCATGTTGCTGCACGGCACAGTGGTCTACGCCCGCAGGCAAACCGACAGCCATGGCCTCGCGGCATCTACTTCATCTCGAACGTGCCCGCCGTACGCGCCTTCTCCTTTGTGCGCATCCTCCCCCGACTGGCCTTCAAGGCTGCCCGGCTGCCGGCTATCTTTGGGGCCTCGATGATCGGCGTCTTCGCCTATGTTCAGCACCAGACACAACAGGCAGGCACCTGGGTGCTGGACAAGGTCAACGCAGCAAGCACAACCGTCAAGGATGCCACCACCAGTGTCCTCAGCGGCGGCCAGGCCATCCTGGACCAGATGGGTCGTGGCTGGGAGAAGACGAAGGAAGACGTACAAGTCCCCGAATGGTTTCGCACCCTGTTTGAGCAGAGCGAGGGCGAGGGCGAGGGTGGCAGCGGCGGAAGCGGCGGTGGGCCGTCGAAGCAGGAAGCGGCGGCGGCAACTGCATTGGCAGCCGGTGCTGCACTTGGCCTGAACGAGGATGAGGATGAGCAGAGCGCGGCACAAGCGGCCAAGGATGACCAGATGATGCTGCTGACCAAGAAGATGATCGAGATCCGCAGCATGCTCAACAGCGTTGGACAGTCGGATGCACTGACACTGCCCTCCATTGTGGTGATTGGCAGCCAGAGCTCAGGTAAGAGCTCGGTGTTGGAAGCCATTGTCGGCCACGAGTTTCTGCCCAAGGGCAGCAACATGGTCACCCGGCGGCCCATTGAGCTGACTCTGATCAACACGCCCGATGCCAAAGCCGAGTATGGCGAGTTCCCCGCGCTGGGCCTGGGCAAGATAACCGACTTCAGCCAGATCCAGCGCACGCTGACTGATCTGAATCTGGCTGTGCCGGCTGACCAGTGCGTGACTGACGACCCGATCCAGCTGTCGATCTATTCCCCCAATGTGCCTGACCTGTCTATGATTGACCTGCCGGGCTACATCCAGGTTGTGGGCGAGGACCAGCCGGCTGAGCTGAAGCAGAAGATTTCCGACCTCTGCGACAAGTACATCCAGCCGCCCAACGTCATCCTGGCCATCTCTGCCGCCGATGTCGACTTGGCCAACTCAACCGCTCTGAGAGCCAGCCGCCGCGTGGACCCTAGGGGAGAGCGCACGATCGGCGTCATCACCAAGATGGATCTGGTTGATGCTGAGCGCGGTGCCGAGGTGTTGTCTGATAGAAAATACCCTCTGCGCCTGGGCTATGTTGGCGTCGTATGCAAGATCCCACACGCCGGGCTCTTTAACCGAGGCGGCAACATCACTAAGACTATCGTCAAAAATGAGAATGCCTTCTTCTCGCAGCACCCGCGCCAGTTCGGCTCGGAGTCTGGCCTGCTCACAGGCACACCGACGCTGCGCAAGAAGTTGATGAGCACGCTCGAGCAGGTCATGGCGTCCAGCCTGGCCGGGACGCGAGATGCGATCGTGCAGGAGCTGGAGGAGGCAACCTACGAGTTCAAAGTGCAGTACAACGACCGGCCATTATCGGCAGAGTCCTACCTGGCCGAGAGCCTTGACAGCTTCAAGCACTCGTTCAAAGAATTCAGCGAGCACTTTGGCCGTCCCCAAGTGCGGCAGCTGCTCAAGGAGACGCTTGACCAGCGAGTCCTGGACCTGCTGGCCAAGAGGTATTGGAACCGGCCGGTCGACGATCTCAGCCCGGCGCGCGATGAGCCGGACTCTGTTGCCGCGCTGCCCACTGCGCCTGCAGATTCACTCATCTGGCAGCGCAAGCTGGACGCGTCCACGAGCGAGCTGACAAAGCTGGGCATCGGCCGACTGGCGACTACGGTGGTGGCAAACGAGCTGCAAGCGCACGTCGACAGGCTCATCGCCGCGTCTACATTCGCGGCACATCCCTTTGCACAGACGGCCATTCACGACGCGGCATCAACGATCCTGAACGAGCGGTTCTACAGCACGAGCGATCAAGTGGAAAACTGTATCAAGCCATACAAATTCGAAATCGAGGTCGAAGACAACGAGTGGACCAAAGGCCGAGAGAACGTGAGCGGCGTGCTCAAAGCCGAGCTCCGAGCCGTGCAAGCGGCCGAGGCCCGGCTCGAAGATGGCGTCGGCAGGAAGAAGCTAAGAGATGTCGTCGCCTTTGTCGACCGCGTACGCAAAGCCGATGTGATGCTCGAGGGCGACGGAAGTGGTGGTGCCGGAGGCTTTTCAAGCGCGCTGCTGCAAAAAGGTACGTACCAGTCTTGTCCTCGCCAATTCCTTTGATTGGGCCAGCAACAGACAGGCCTTGTTCATCTGCCTGTCTATATCTATCCACTCTCGTGCTGACAGTACAACAGGCCGAGAGGCAGTCTTCCTCCGCGACCGCGCAGACCTCATCCGCATGCGTCTTGCTGCTGTGAGATCGTCACAATGCTCCAGCCGCAAGAACAAGTACTACTGCCCGGAAGTCTTCCTCGACGTCGTTGCCGACAAGCTGACCGCGACCGCCGTGCTCTTCCTCAACGTAGAATTGTTGACCGAGTTCTATCACAACTTCCCCCGCGAGCTTGACGTTCGGCTGGGCAAGCACCTGTCCGAGGGTGAAATCGAGAGGTTTGCGCGGGAGGATCCCAAAGTGCGCCGGCACTTGGACCTGATCAACCGGAAGGAGATGCTTGAGACCGTGCTAGACAAGATCGAGAGCCTGAGGCAGCTGGAGGGACGGGTCAGGGCCGAGAGTGGCGGCGCAGGCCGCAAGGACAAGGAGAGCCGTCGGTGGGGGCTATTTTGATTGAGTGTGTGGTGATTCTGCTTCTGGAGTTTTGCCCGGTTGGCGCATGATACCCATTGAACTCGGCTCTTTTGTTGTGCTTGTGTAGACAGAGATTCTTCTCGAGTCAATCCACTCTGATAGATAGATTGATTGATTACCTTCTGGCGACTGCGGCTAGAAAGGGATATTTCCGCGTATTGATGCCGGTTTCAATTTCACTCTGGTTCTTGCCCGCGCCCGTCAGCGTCCACGCAATCTCGCCGTCGACACTCTCCACGCCTCCAGAGCCTGTCTTGTTTCTCTTGCCCAGCTTATCGGCCACCTTGACCACGCTGAATCGAATCATGCGCGGATCCAGGCTCAGCTGCCGTTGCACCCCGTTCAGCGTCGCGATCGAGCTGTCAAACTGCATCACAAAGTAGTGACCCTGGAAGTTCTGGTTCTGGTGCTTGGTCGTCGGTCGCGGCAGGTCGAACTGGCCCCAGTTGCTGAGTCCGCGGATGACGCCGCGTGCGGCCAGGATTTGGGATCCGACGGAGGATGCGATGCTATTTTAGTGATTTTGTTATTATTATTCTTCTTATCGTCATTGTCATCGCTGTCGCTCTTTCTTGCACACGTACTCTCTAACATGGTTCAAGTTGCCCGGTCGGACCTGTGGGATTTTTGAATAATATGCACTTCTTAGTACTCTGCCTTTTTTTTCGTTTGTGGGAGGGGTTAATAGTAGCTTACCACTGCGATTAATTCGTACAGCATTCTCTATTTGCTCCTCTATTGCAAGGATGAATGTTTGTTTGTTGGTTGCTTGCTTGCTTGCTTGCGGTAAAGGAGAACTCGGAGAAGCTTCCGAGGCGGAGGAGACCACGACGGGTTTTTTGGTGCCAGCCACGTGACAAAGCTGGGAACCCGAACACGACTAATGTTATCACCCATATTATTATCCTCCTCATCACCATCCTCATCTTCCTCCTCCTCCTCCTCCTCCTCCTCCCCCTCTTGCTCACTCGATCAATAATAAGACCTCGAAACAATCATGAGCACCTCGGTAGCTGCAGCTGCTCGGTTCGCGCCCGCCGCGGTGGCACGGAGTGCCTTCCGGTCGAGTGCCGCTGCCAGACGCTCCTTCCTCCAACACAACAACAGCCACCCAAAGGCTGCTTCGCGCCGATTCTTGTCCAACAGCTCTTCTCGTGCGTGGGCCTGGAGTCTTTAATTCATTCATTTCATTTCATTCCAGGGTATGATCAAGCTAACGATGATATGTGTGCAGTTTTGGCCAAGAAGTACTCCGAGGAGCATGAGTGGATCGAGCTGGGCGCCGATGGCAAGACTGGTACGAACAAAACACCCCCTCGACAGTCACATACATACATACCCCTTTGCCCTCTTTTTTCCCTTCTCCTCTCTTCCGTCTCTCTTTTTTTTTTGTCATTTTCATATATATATATATATCTATTTTTCGCGCGCCCTAGCTTACTTACCCGTTTCCTTCTCCTTCTTTTTCCGCCCCCGTTCTACATACAGGCACGATTGGGATCACAACATACGCGGCTCAGCAGCTCGGCGATGTCGTCTACGTCGAGCTCCCCGAGCTTGACAGCGAGATCAGCAAAGGCGACGTCATTGGCGCCGTCGAATCGGTCAAGTCGGCCTCGGACATTCTGAGCCCTGTCTCGGGCAAGATCGTGGAACGCAACGAGTCCCTGGAGGAGAAGCCGTCCAGCATCAACGCCGATCCCGAGGGCCAGGCCTGGCTCGCCAAGATTGAGATTGCAGACCCTGCCGAGCTCGACACCTTGCTCGACCCGGACGCCTACATCAAGTACACCGAGGAGGCTGACCATTGAAGAATGGCTAGAACTTGATGCAATCAGTTCTCATATATATGTACAGTGCCTTGGGGTGTTATTGAAAACGAAAAGACTTTTTTTACAATGTATCTTGTTACCAAACGAGTGCGCTGACCATGTTCAACCATGAGATAGCATCTTGAGTCACGTGACAGTGGGCGTGGATATCAACGTTGGAACAATTTGGATATTAAGAGAAGACACAGGAGAAGAAGATGAGCTTGATGGGATCCCCCATCACTATGACTAGGGTATTAAGGGATGACTCAGACAACAGACTTCACACTCCACAACCTGCTTGTCATCTACCACCTCCTCCCTTTGCCCTTCGTGTCACCACTCTTACCCTTACCCTTGCCCTTTGTGTCGCGATGAGACCCAGGTTGCTGCTGTTTTTCTGGTCGCAGATTGAGCGCCCTTTGCAAAGGTGGATAGCTGGTCTGGACTGATAGATCGTTCCTGGTTTCCATGTGGAGGAACCACAACGCCAACTTGACAGTCAAAACATTAGTACCTCTTGCAGACCATGGAATGGTCTTCAACAGCAAATCCTGATATTCTATGTCCGGATTCGGACCATCGCTGAAAGCAGATCCTGTATCAAGAGACATTGCTTGTAACCCAGAACTCATGGTGTCGACAGAAAAGTTGCGTGAGTGAGAAGATGGATTGCCGGTGGCTTCTCTGCGAGGCCTGAGAGCTGCTAATCCAGGGCCGACAAACTCCCGAGATACTCTTACCACCACAAGCTCTTCTGGTGTGATGATGTAGCCATAACGACATGCCCATTGCCGTCCACAGTATGTCTGAACCTGATTCAAGGGATAATTGAAATCTGGACGAGCCCTGAATTTTTCAGCAGTACCCCATTTCGACGCCAGTTTCGTCTCGCCTGGGCAAAGATTCTGGTAGCCGATATCTGTCGTCTTGGACTTTCGTATGCCTGCCCAGTCAGGGTAGAGGCGAGGGTCGGGATCTCCACCGCGCCTCTTTGCTTTGTCCCCGATTGCAATCTCGACAATCTCATCCGGGCTGTCATTTGGATAGCAGAGGGGCCAGGCGATACGTAAGGCAGTTGAGACTTCTGGCATAACTGTTCGATAAAGGACACCGTCAAACGTTCTCTCGGTGAAGATCTGTCTGTCTAGTGTGCTCAATGGCGGACTTGGAGCCGGAATTGATGCAATCTGTTGTTGTAAGACCGTGCCATACATATTCATGATGGTGTCGTAGTTGAATTCGGTCCAGCCTCTCAAACCTGTTACAAGATCCCATTGTGCGTTGACTGAGTTTGGACCGGTCGAGGATTGTGTGCAATCAAGAGTAGGATTAGGTGACGTCAGGTATTCAAGAAGAGTGGTAGACATGATGGCTGGTTCTGTCAGTTGTTGAGAGAGAGGGTTCTATTGCATTGCAGTAATATATGATATGATGATCAGAACAATGTGTGACAGCAAGCTGCAGGGACCCAAGACAATGCCAAGGTGCACAGCACACATTCTGGTCCGGGGCACTTTGCACCACTCAATGCCCTGGTAATATGTTGATGGGGCGCCCGCAGGTTACCTTCTTCTCCTGTTCCTTGATACCCCTAGCAGCATTAATGGGTGACTGCCTCAAGTTCACTTGCTCCTGTGTCTTCCCTTAACACCCTGGTGATATTGATCGGAGGTCAGATCCCCTCAAGCTCCCTCCATATACAGAGAAAAGGGTAATCAAACACACATGACTATATTTTGTTTCCTCGATGAGACCTCATGATTGAAAGTCTTTTGATTCAGGGACTTGCGCGGAACTTTATTTCTGTTCTTTTGACTGCATGGATGTTTTAGCTTGCCGCCAAACCGTATCCTTGCCGCCCATTCGCCGACCGAAGAAGCAGACGGCCGAACTCAATTTCGGGGCGGAGAGCGGCTCAGGCGAGGTCCGCGTTGTCAAAATGGCAACTTCCTGGTCCTCTTCCACAGTATCCCCACCTCTTCAATCAGCTTCAGGGCTTCTGCCTCCTACCCAGCCTCACTGTACTGATTTGCTAGATTGTGTATTGACCTCAATCTTGCAGGATGATCTGCCCTGAGCTTGCTCTTCCACAGTGTCATCACCACCCGTCAGCTTCAGTGCTTTTGCTTATTGGTACGGCCTCAGTGTACCGATTTGCTAGATCATGTATCGACCTCAATGTGTCAGGATGATCCGCCCCGAGCTTGTTTTTCTGTAGTGTCACCACCTCCTCCATCAGCTTCAGTGCTTCTGCTTGCTGCCCAGCCAGACAGTACTGAGTTGCCAGTTTATGTATCGACCTCAATGTTTCAGGATGCTGGCTGTTGAACCAGGTGAAAACCCAAGTGACAGTCTTTGAATAAAACCAGTTGAATCCCCACTCATTCACACCATAACATGGAGCTGTCAAGGCGCTTGAGAGATCAACAATCTTTGATGCTCTGTAATTGTCAACTCGAATGTCTTCAGGTAAAATCCTGGCTCGTTTTGAGATGTTAAATCGTACGAAAATCTCATTGATGTGAGAAGCGTTTGTTTCTTCCGGGATGTACTCTTTGACAATGACCCAACGGCTGAGGTCTGGGAATTTGGATTTTGTTGCAGCCGTGATCGTTTCAAACTGTGTGTCCGAGAGCTTCATCCACCCATAGCACTCACATGCCCAGGTGCCATTCTCACCGATTGATGCTAATCTCGTAAATGCTCGGGCTTCGTACGCAAGGGGCGTCATGAAAATCGCTTGACGGGGCGGATAGACAACTGGACCCGGTTGTTTCCATTTCTTAAACTGCGCAAGAGGTGAGTATGACCGTGGTGGAAGTTGTTGCTTGTTTTGTAGAGAAGAGAGCCCCCTGGGGGGGGGTTGACGTACCACTTTCAAAGCATATGTTTGGCCTTTGATTTCGGCCACAACCACAGCACCATGCAACCCGCTGGCGAGGTACCGTGCATTTTCAATCTTTTCTTCATGGTGAGCGAATCGCCACAATCTCAAGTCCTCAGCCTGTTCGCCCACATCTCTTCCTTCCTTGGGCGACTGATCGAGATTGTCTATAGAGTCTTCTTTGAGAATAATACCAACGATATTATCACCCATTAACTCTGCATCTTGCCACTTTTTGGTCTTGCTGGATATCCACATTTTGAAGTAGGGAACTAAAAATGAAAAGAAAAAGAGCGACGAATGATGAGGATGAGTGAGAAATATATATGATGTCTTAAGACAAACAAACAGGGACCAGGCAACAATAGGGTAATTCAGGCAACTTTGCCAAGCCTTGCTAAAACTCTCACTATTCCCTTTACGGATAACTCCTATGTTAACTCCAGAAAAGTAAAAAGACGCCATTGCTATCAGTTATGAGATTGTCACCACCTCCTTCGTAAATAATGGCGGCCACGACAACAACGACAACGACAACGACAACAACAGCAGGAATAAAGGTCCTCATCTTCGGGGCCGGGGCCATCGGCGCCTTCTATGGATCACGGCTAGCAACTCTGGGCCCGCGCGTGCTCGTGTCGGTAGTATGCCGGTCCAACTATTCGGCGGTGAAGCAGCAGGGCTTCACGATCGAGTCGCCGTCATACGGCAGCTACACGTGGGTGCCGCACCAGACGTTTGCCAAGGCCGAGGAGGCGCGTGGGCAGAAGTGGAACTATGTCATAGTCAGCACCAAGGCGTTGCCAGACGTGTCGGACGATAGCGCGCTGCTTGAAGGGCTGGTGGGCACGGACGACGCCATCGTGCTGATCCAGAACGGGCTCGGCGTCGAGGAGCCGTACGCCCGCCGTTTTCCGGCCGCCAGGATCCTCAGCGCGGTGACGATTGCCAGCGCTGCGCAGCCCGAGCACGCCCGCATCAAGCACAACCGCTGGACGCGCATTAACGTCGCGCCTTACACAGCAGCCGGCGCTCGCAAGGACCAGGGAGGGCTTGGCGCTGGCGCTGGTGCTGGTGCTGGTGCTGGTGCTGGTGCTGGTGCTGGTACGGCGGCGGCGCAGGAGTTTGTGGACCTGCTGGTCGCGGGCGGGATCAAGGATGCGTCGGCGTACTCGGAGGATAAGATGCAGCTGTTGCGCTGGCACAAGGTAGCCATCAACGCGGCCATGAACCCGAGTAGTGTGCTGGTGGACGGGGGCGACAATGCGAGCATGGCGCGTGATCCTGACCTGGGCGAGCACCTCAAGGGTGTTATGGACGAGGTGCTGAGCGTGGGGCAGAAGGTCGTTGGGCGGCCGTTCCCCGCTGATTTTGCCACTGCCGACAAGATCTTGCAGAGCACGCAGCGGAATACAAGCGGCAGTGTGCCCAGTATGCAGCTGGACTGGGCCAGCGGTAAGAAGATGGAGCTCGAGGTCATCCTCGGCAATCCCATTCGGTTGGCCAAGGCAAAGGGGTTCGACATGCCTAGACTGCAAAGCCTGTACGCCCTGATCAAGTTCAAGCAGAAGCAGCGCGATACCAAATTGTAATCTATTTAGAACAACATCTCCTTTTCAACTGTTGCTATGCCGCGTATATCCGTCAACTATACCCCAACAGCCAACACCGCCTGGTCGGCCGTATTCTTCATTGATCAGATTCCTGACGGCGACACATAAGCCCTCGCTCTCGACCGCATCCCAGCCCTCATCCTGCCAGTCTGTGCCGACCAGGTAGCTGGTTGCAAACGACAATCCCTGCCGCCACAAATGCGCCTTCATCAGGAGCACCGTGGCCCCAACAGAGTCAAGCCTGATCAGGCCCTCGATCTGATCCGACTCGCCCTCCTCGCTCGGCTCTGCTGATTCCGGGTCTACGCGGCCAAAGAGCGACCGCCGCCGCTGCTGCTGCTGCTGGCCTTCTTTTTCTTCTTTTTCTTCTTTTTCTTCTTTTTCTTCCTTTTCCTTTGCTGCTGCTGCTGCCTTGGCCTCACTTGCCTGCTTGTCTCTGGCCAGCTCAATCTCTCTTCGCAGCTCGCCCATGTGTTTGCTTTTCCCTCGAACACCACCAGCCTGCCAATAGCCTTTATCCTTGCGCAGCTTTTCTCGCTGCCGAGGGCTAGGGGTGCTTCTTAAGCCAGCCCAGGCATTGAAGTCGTAGTCACCATTGCTCTCGCCGGGATGAGAGATGGCAGTCTGGATGCCGACTCTTGGGTTAGCCGCAGAGAAGCCCAGCATGCCCTGCACAAGGCCCGGGGAGAACTCGTATACATCGGCGTCAATCCACAGCAGATGCTCGTGACTGGGCAAGAGCGAGGTCAGACTGGCGTAGTTCCTCAGTCGCGCCATGTGCACCCTTCGCGAATGCTGTACACCCGGTAAATGTCTGAACATCCTGGACGTGCCGCTGTCGGAGTAGCCCGGGTGGTGAATTAGGTGGATTGAAGAATAGTCGGTCGCTAGCATTGCCTCGCTGGTGCGGTATGTTTCGAATTCATCCTCGCTCGACGTAAGCAAGGCAAGAGTTATCGTGGCAGGATCTAGCTCTGTCCACAGCAGCATGTCCAGGAAGGATGAGACATTGCGTCCCTGGCCCCAGGATGCTGCGTCCTTGGTCATCACGAGCACTAGCAGAGTCGGCTCGGTGGTGGCGCTGTAGTTGGTGTTGCTGAGCACCACATGTCTGATTGGTGAAGTGGGGAGAGATTTGTCAGTGTACTGTCTCTGCGCCCATCGGTATGGAAGGACAGATGAGGAGGAGGCGCTGGCGGCAGTGGAAGTCTTGCCCCAGGCTGCTTCAAGCACTGGGGTGTAGGGGAGACTAAGGCCCACAAATTCCGACACCAGGCTGTAGATAACATAGGTGAGAGTCAAGGCCACGGCCAAACGGACGCCAATCCTGAAGTAGGTCATCTCTTAGACATACACCGCTCCTCCATTAGTCGCGACGAGGAGGACTGGAGGGGATGAGGGAGGCTCTGAGAAGGAAATATATGGTGAGGTGGTGTGAGGATTGACCCCTGCCAAAGGCACACACAGATGCCTAGCTAGGCTTCTTATAGACCAAAAGTGACAAACTTATCGACCTCCTCCTCATCATTGATGACATGAAGTTCCCTTCTCAGAGTTGACAGGTGCTAGGCTGAGATTATATCAGCTACGAGAATTTCGGTTCCTGCCTTGGCGGGTAAATTCTACGCTGTGGATAAGGATAATCGGCCAATTACTACGAAGAATCACCAAGCAAAGGGGGAAGGTATGTGGGGTACAGAGCACGTGCAGAGGGTACCTTCCAGCCAACTCACGCTCCAATTGGTTGATCTCGGCGGTATTAGGTTGACGCTATACTCTTTACAGTGCGCCATCTCGAGAAGTGGGGATCGAGGGGGGGCGATGATCAACGGCTAGGAGGACAACGTCAGGGCGTGTGAGTGGATGTTGCAGCAAGACAGATACTGTAATCAGAATGCCGATGGAGTTGGTGCGAGAGGGAGATAGGAGAAATGTTAAACAGAGGAGGAGGAATCGAGAGATACGAAGAATAACAACAATCTCTACCACAGTCGCAACACAGCACCAGCAGCAGCAGCAGCCAGTATCCTCTTCAACTGCAAAAAGCAAATAATAAAAATGGAGAATGAGTTAGTTAGTTAGTCTTTGCCCTGTTTTTTTTTTTTTTTTTGCGTTGTTCAGTCGACATCTGGCACAGGCAGTCCGTCCACAATCTTCGCTCTCTTTCCCAGCTTGTCAAACGCCTGCTTGGTCTGCTTCGCGCGTAGATCGATGGCGTCTTGCTCTGAGACGAGGATGAAGTTGTACACCAAAAGAGCAGTGCCTTCTTTGACCCCGTACTTCTCGGCTGTCTTTTTGTCAGCCTTCTCCAGATCGACAATCAGACCCTCCTTGACACCAAAAACCGGGTCGGTGGTTGTGTATGGGTCGTTTCGGAAATACAGAGATCTAAACAGCTCAGTCAGCGAATGAAATTAGGTGGAAAAAGAAAAGAAAAAAAAGGGAAAGAAGGGCAACCCCCGTACGTGATAAGACGGTCATATGCTGGCTTCTCCAACATGAAATGGATATGAGCTGGCCGCCAGCAGTGGCGGCCGAGCTTCTTCATAAGCTGTCCGGCAGCTCCCTCGGCAGGGATTGGGTATGGAACGGGGACAATGGCCTTGAACCAGAAGAAGCCGTTCTCATCCGTCCGCATCACACACCGTCCATCTGGGCCATCTCGATCAGGGTACTGCATGTCGTAGTGGCCGGTCGAATCAGCCTCCCAGATGTCAACCTTGACGCCAGCAATCGGCTTCCCACGCAGGTCCTTGACGGTGCACAGTGCAAGCACGGGCTCTCCGTTGACATCGCTGGTCAGAAGGCTCCCCATTGCCTTGTCTTCGACGTCGTGCGTGTGGAACGGGCCCAACACCGTGCCTTGTGTTGCGCCCGGCAGCTTGGGGCTTTCGATCGAGTCGATGAGCATGGACAGGCCGAGAATGTCGGTAAGCAGGATGAATTCCTACCAGGCGGCTCCGTTAGGGCAAGGAAGGAAGGGGGAAAATAGGGAGGAGAAGCTCTTACCTCTTGGCCACCCTTTCCCACTTCTGTCAAGAACTGGAGTCCGGCCATAAGTTCCCGGTGCGTGAGCCTGGTATCTCGTATAAACTCGTGGAGGTGGACGACAACTCGTTCCAGGATAAACTTCAGCCTGGGGTCCGGGTTGAGTGAGTTCATCAGCACAACATTGTCGGTGATATTGTCCATGGTCAGCTTGGTCATGACCGGAAGACGACTGAGTGCTTGCTTGGGATCCGCCATTGTGAATGCGCTTGTCGTAGGGAGTAGCAATTGTAGTAGTGGTAGTAGAGGGGAGCAGAAATAGACAAATCTTGAACTTGATATATAGCCTGCAGCTGGGAGAAGAATGACCGCCTGTACTAAACAACTGTCCAGGCAACGGACGGACTTCCATACATTGTCAGTTGATCAAGGCGGGTACCTGGGGTACCCTTGACCCGCAGTATTTGATAATAATAGCATGTGGTTGGTGTCTTCACCACTTACTCCGCCTGCAATATCTGGTCTCTTTGGTGATCGACAGGCAACCCACAGGGTCGTGGAGGTTTTAGCCTTTGTACTTGGAGGAACCCCACAGCCTATCAATGTTAACACCAACAGCAACAGTAATAGTAATAACAATAGCAATACTGCTAATCTGTCATAGGGTAAAGTCGAATGAAAGCTGACGACGGCCTGGGGAAAAAGCAACTTAGTGTTGTAAACATCCTGGGAAGTATTGGCTGAATTGGATAAGTGTTGTTTACAAATCACACCCAAATCTGGTTTCTTTCTGTGAAGCTTCGAACAGAAAGGGGTTGGCCAATAAGAAGAAAGTCAATCCAATCAAAGGGGTATCAGGATATTATATCATGTTGAACTCATCTGCCTACCTAGTAACTTTTTGTGATAAAAAAAAACATTACATTACCTATTAGCTGGCCTCCCCACCAATAGGCTGTGCAAAATTCTCAGGCGTGGGGAACAGAAAGGCTCCGACAGCCATGATGAAATAGCAAGCACACAGAATGCTGCCCTCGAGGGCATTAGTTCTCGAGTTGAGAATCAGACAGTTGACAAGAAAGGTGGTGGCAAAGAGGGCGACGATCTCAAAGACGCCAAAGTAGAGCGTCATTTCCTTGCCCATCACCCAGCCGGCCAGGACGACGAGAGGGGTGACAAAGAGGGAGATCTGCACAGAGGAGCCGACGGAGACACCGATGGCCAGGTCGAAGTTGCCCCTGGCCGCAACGGTGATGGCAGTCAGCAGCTCGGCGCAGTTGCCTGCGATGGGGAGGATGATCAGGCCGATGAAGGTTTGCGATAGCGGACCGGACGAGATGGTCTCGTCGAGCGTGCTCACGAGGAACTCGGCGCAGACAGCCACCAGAAGGGAAGATACGACGAGTAGGCAGATCGAGGCAAACCGGCCAATGGAGGCGTCTGATTCCGAAAGGCTGTCATTGTTATGGGCAATGTCAATGTTGGCAGTGTGATTGTGATTGTGGTTGTGGTTGTGATTGTTGCCGAGTAGGAACCGGGGCAGGTTTGAGGTAGAGCTGGCAAAGGACAAGTGGCGAGGCTCTGCCTCTTGACTGCGGTTCCATCCAAGAGAATCCCTGGATCGTGATCGGTAGCGCGAGGGGTAATGATAGATTGACTGAGACGGCGTAGCATTAGACACAGGCTTCTTGCCATCTTGGCCAGTTCCTGCGTAATTGTCGTTGTTGTTGTTGTTGTTATTGC
This sequence comes from Chaetothyriales sp. CBS 135597, assembly GCA_003709825.1. Taxonomy (NCBI): domain Eukaryota; kingdom Fungi; phylum Ascomycota; class Eurotiomycetes; order Chaetothyriales; species Chaetothyriales sp. CBS 135597. The sequence goes on along the minus strand of QQXN01000025.1, from coordinate 338,531 downwards.
TGCTGCTGTGATACTCTTCACCGTCTTTGTTGTCCAGGCTCAGTAGAGTTTCATTACAGACATGATCTCCTATTTCGTCGTCCGACTCGGAGACAGACCCCATCTCCAGGCTGTCTGCTCGTCTATTATCGTCTTCTCCCATCTCGTGACCTTGGTCCTCGTCCTGAAAGCGGATTGAACGGGGCAAGGCAAGAGCGGGCATCAAGCCAGCTCCATTTAGACTAAAGCTTGTCCTTCTGCTCGATATAAAAGGAGATGTAGCTGGTAATGACGCTTCTGCTGTTGTTGCTGGTGCCGTTCTTGTCGTCGCAGACTTTCTGATCTGGAAGAAAATATAGAGGATATAGATGGCCAAGAGTGTTAGAGATGACACACGACTGAGGATCAAGACGGCGGCAGCTGCAGCTTTGTCATCATTGAAGGAGTGGTAGAATGCATTCTAGAAGTTTCACACTCGGTCAGTTTCTTTCTTCTGTATTTCTTTCTCTTTCTTCTTTCTCTCCCCTGAGTCCAGCCGGGAACAAGCGACCGCTTTCAAACATACCGGGATCAGGAGACTGAAGACCGAGACGCTCAACAGGCAAGCCAGTCCTTGGGCTTCCTCGCTATCATGACCTTGCCCATGGTTGTAGTAGCTTCCGGCCAGGATTGCAGTTCCCAGTATAAACAAGAGGTTGACCAGGATCGAGCCTAGAATAGAAGCCTGGACGACCTCAAACTGGTCATGGTAGAGACCAGCGCTGTCATACTGTTAGTCCGATTGATGCCTCTATTTTTATATGAAAAAAACAAAAAAACACGAGCGCGGGCTCGTGACGCATGCGCGTGTATTTTTTTTTTTTTCTTTCATATCGGATTTGAAGAAAAACTAACATACTGTATGATATGGATCTTGGTCAGTATAATAAAGTCGAAGTGGTAATAATGCAAGGTCACATGACCGACTCACAGCAGAACAATCTCAGCAAGATTGCCAAAGGTGATGTTCATCAAGGCGCCAATCGTGTCGCCCGACTCCTTGGACAGAGCCTCTGTTGCATAGGTGAGAAGCGAGGACAGGGGGATGACTGCGATGACATTTGTGGTGAAGACAACGATTGGAGGTGCTTTGAACAGGTAGCTGGCGATGGCCACGGGCACAACGACGAGCAGGACGTTCAACCAGGACGAGGTCGCTATTGCACGGACACACGAGAGCGTTCTACTCATGGCTCCGAGCAATTTCTCGATCCAAAGCATACAAAAACGAGAGGAGGGCATTTTTGGTTATATACTGTATATTTTTATTATTATTAGGGTGGTGTTGGTGGACCACAGCTGTTGACGATCTCCAAGAGCTGTGTGCGCCACCACCATGCGCGCGCGGTCTCCTCTCCTCTCCTCTCCCCCCCCCAGAACTGGCCTGTGTGGGGTTAATGCAGATTGACGATCAAAAACGGCCGTGGCGAATTTTCCTGTGATGAGCCATTTTCCTGCCACTCATCACCCATCGCTTTTGTCCTAGTCGGTTTATCTCAAATTATCATTACTGTTATCTCAAGATGAGAGCAGTCATACGACATTAATCTGTTAATTGATACAGAAGACAAGGTAGATTGGCGATACTAGTTGAATATCGCGCATCACGCGACCATTATCGACTATTCATTTATTCATTCATTCAGTCCTATATATCTCGGATTCCGAGGTCTCTGAGAAAGAACGGGGGTTAAGCTGATGCGCTGCCTCTTCCTTTGCTGCTTCTTTGCTGATGTGAAAGGTCGAGGCAATGTATGAGGCGTATCGAAGCCGATATGCTTCCGTAATCCGCTCCATGGGTTTTGAAGGTCCTGGAGAGGCACGGACGGCTGTATTTGTGTCAAACCAGCTCATTGCATTTCCACAGCACTGGAGATTTACCTGTAATACTGGCCAGTGTCTGTGCTTGTGTGGGCTGCCACTTTTTGTTGGAGAGAGGCTGGACAGTAACAGGCGATGGTGGTGCTGGGGCTGGGGCTGGCATGATGGCTTTGGAAGCTATTCAATCAAAGTAATTCACTTCTGAGGAATGCACCCCCGAGGCTATCCAATCAAAGCAATCCTCCTTCCCCTGCTGTACAACTCGCTAACTCGTGGTATGAACTTGGAGAGATGTCAAGGCACTCAGTGGAGAGAGCCCATAGGGGATGGCTCATTTTATACCATCAGACATGGCTGGGTAATTTCGTCGATCTGCTGTCAGAACAAGTAGGACTGAGGAATGCGTGAATATGGTCAGAATTGCAGGCTGTGTTGTTCACTGTTGGCGGGCTTGTCGCTCATTCCATAATATACTCTGGCAGACCATAAATTTATATGAGCAATTTATGTGTCGCGCTAGGGACCTCAATTTCTGTTGGCTGTGCTCGAAACCGAGACATACCATATGGAGACGTGATTAGCACATGCGCCAATAGAAATCATCCGAAACAACGGTGAACGCGTCCCGTGTTCTGCTTGTTCATGCTCTTGCAAATCAGTTTCAATTTTGTCTCGACAGCTTCGACCGCTAGCCCAGTTGTCTGTTTCCAGGGTGTCCGTGGCTTGTAATCTGCAGGAGGTGCACCTCGCTGCATAAGCATCTGAGATGAACTTTGAGTTCCGAATGGATACCAGCAACACTAATGGGAGTCTTCTTGCCCATGTTCAATAGTGTGTACCCTTGCTCAGCGCTTTGCTGGGCCTGTAAGACAAGCAAAGGCATCTGGCCCCTGCATTTTGCATCTCTTTCCATGCGCAGGGCGCCGCTGATTTCACTCGAATCTCGGTGAAAGGCCGGTCAGATCATTGCCTTTATTCGTGAGCACAAGCCCCATGACCATACCAATACGGGCCGAGGCAAAAAATGCCCAGTGTGATGCAAGAGACTCATAGGTGCCTTGCGTCTGAGAACCCCAGTGTGAAAGGTCCCACTCACTTGACACCCATCCTCTCCAACTCCTTCTCCCGCTCGAGCACGGCATCATCAAACCTCAGCAAAAACACGGTCCGGTTTGGCCAGACATCCGTGCCCTGGTTATGGCTAGTCACCTTGGCCTCGAAACCGGATGCATCACAAACACCCTCGATAATGCCGGCAATATACGCCGCAACGGAGAGCTGGTTCATCTCCTTGGGGACGGAAATGTAGGTGTTGGTCAGCGGGGTGTTGTCTATGATCATGTACTCGCGGGGCTCGGTGGTCGACTGCTCCAGGCTGTCGGCGGGGCGGGAGAAGAGCAAAGGGTAGAGCTTTGTGGTGAGCAGATTCAGCAGCGGGAGCAGGCGCAGCGGTCGCAGGGCCAGGGCCGAACCTGCGCTTGAGCTGGAGCTCGACGATGACCCAGAGCCGGACCCACTGCTGCTCCCGCCACCGCCGCTGCCACCAGGAGTCATGCGGTAGACCAACAGGTCGAGGCACTTGCTGCCCAGCATGTAGCCTTGCTCATTCAGCCGTTTCTCAAAGTCCTGGATCCCCGTCACCCTCTTGTGCGCATACGCGACGATTTCCATGAACAGGAAGGCGAAAGCGGAGCGCGACAGCTCTGCATTGCGGCTCCGGTTGAGGTGTCGGTCGTAGATGGTCTTGCGGCTGTAGGGGACCCGCAAGCCTCCTGCTGTTGTGGAAGCCGGCTTGGAGATGCTGAGCGACGACAGCGAGGTGGACGGGTCAGGTGCTGATGAACCACCTGCGATCGACGCGAGTGACGGCTGCGGTTGTGAGGATGGGCGCGGAGGCGATGTGAAGCTGGGTGCCGTGGCCGTGAAGGGCGTCACGGGTCGACCGTCGCCGGTTCCTGCCATGGATGGCACGGAGGTTGATAGCGCGTGTCTCTCTGAATTTGTGAGTCACAGGAGCACTGGCCTGTCCAGGCCTATATGTCTCCTACTGCAGGAGTTTCAATGACGGCCAAGGCAGTTGAAGTGAGTGTGCTATGGAGGAAAATACAATGAATTAATTACATTGAGATGACATGTTATCTGTGTGCCCAGAAAGGAAGGTTAGCCGAGTCTCCTTTCCACCCCTGGGATAGCTCAGCCTTACAGCCATAGTAACACTGAAGATGGTAAATCTGAGAAGAAAACTGGTAAGACTTGAAAATAGCCATCATCAGATCTATCCAGCAATCTCCGCAGCAGGAAATAATTGGGGAATGTTCGGTGCGCCAGATCTTTTCTCTCTCGCCACCACATGACATGTGCTAGTTGCTAGAGGGTGACCTCTTGCCGGCTTTGGAATCCTTGGTCTCAGGCCAGTCTTGGAAAGCCTTCTGCCGTTGCCGCGAGTTCCATTGAAGTGTTCTCGAGATGCTTCCGACCCACTCCTCGCTGCTTCGGCCAGAGGGCATGACAATGGCAAAGGGGTACCTGGACGCCGAGATGGTGATGTAGTCGCCGGGGAAGAGTTCGACTCTGCAGAAGTAGTAAGTAAATCAGCACACAAAACCAGCACATGAATGATAACATTGTCATTTGAAAATCCAAACGCTCTCTCTCTCTCTCTGCTTACCTCTCTCTTCCGTCAAAGCTAGCCCAGCTGCTGGACCGGGCATCGTACGGCACGCCCAGCCTCAGAACAATTGTATCAGGTAATATGATTGGGCGGAAGGACAGAGTGTGGGCGCAGATTGCAGTCACCAGGATGACTGGGTTATCAGGATGGCACAGACTGCCGCCGGCGGCGAGATTGTAGGCTGTGCTACCAGTTGGTGTTGCCACACAAATACCATCGGCCTGGACGGTTGTAAGGTGCTCGGTGTCGCCAAATAACTCGATCGTGCTCATGGTCGGATTCGGCCCTCTGTCGACGACAACATCGTTCAAGATCTCAAACGTGCGGTCCGGCTTGTGGGTGTGTTTGCCCTCCACCTCCTCCTCCAGCAGCTCCTCGACCAGGTCCAGAGATGCCAGGTCCTTGGTGCCCCTCCTGAGGCTCCGCATCACAGTGGTCTCGAACCGGAGTCTGAGACTGATGGTCAAGCCGTCGTGGAAGGCGCGGGTCAAGATGCTCTCAAAATCATTGAAATCGAACTTGGTCAAAAATCCCAGAGAGCCCAGCGCAAAACTCAGCACCGGCGGCACTACCTTTTGAAACAGTGCGCTGGCATACAGCACAGTGCCATCACCACCCAGAGTGACGGCAATATCAAAGGTGTGCGGCTGATGCCGCGCCAGCTCGGTATTCCAATACCTCAACCGCTCCTCGAAACTGGGATCTTGCTTGAGCAGGCCTGCCGCATCAAAGTCCTCATGGCCCTGCATTGTGTCCTCGACATAGACAATATACAACTCGTTCCTCTCCTTGCTCAGCAACCACTGCACCAGGTCGCGCGTCTTGCGTATCAAGGTCACATCGTGGACTTTTGTCAGCAAGAACACGCTCCTGATCTTCATCTTGACTTTCAGATTGCTCAACCTCTTGGCCAGTTCTCTCACACTCAGGGCCATGTTACTCAATTGCTGCTTCGTCAGAAGCCTCGAGTGGGGGGCAATCACCTCCTCGCGCACCGCTGTCAAGGAAGTGACGCTGGCCGCATCGCCACTCACCGATGTTTTTGTCAGCGAGTCGTCTGTGATCTCGGTGTTCTCTTCAATAATATCCAGCTTGCTATCACCAACCGACGAGGAAGGCTGCTGCTGCTGCTGCTGTTGTTGTTGTTGTTGTTGTTGTTGTTGCTCCTGCTCTTGCTGCAACTGCACCAGGCTCGTCTTCTCCACCATCTTGTGCACGATGCACACCGACTTCTGCCGCTCTCTCTCCGCCGCACTCATGATTCCGCCGAATCGTCGCTGGGAGAATTGGGCGAATTCTGGCCGCGGATCTTCGGATACGACCAAGGACGACTTGCGGCGATGGCTCGCATCGGCATCGAAGACTACCTGGCCACTACCAGGTCAGACATGTGCATGTACACCACCACGCTGTGTCAATGCAGTGGGGGACTGGACTGATACGAACCTCCATTTCGCCAGGTATTATCTCATCGTTGTGCGCGGACCAGGTCTCCGTCGTCTGCTTGCTTATACTAATTAACTTACCACATGTTTTGGCCCCACTTTCTAGATTCATGCGGCGCACAGCCGGCTGAGAGAAGGAGAGTCAAAAAGAAAAAAAGCCTTCGAGAGTTGTTCAGCCTGTTCTGTATTGTAGATTACTGTCAGCTTGGTGGGTGATCTGGCTGGTGATCTGACTCTATGAATCCTGCGCGTATTAGGTTGTATTGTCCACTTTATCGCGCATGGCGGGGCTCTAGGGTACACGTAGGACGACAAACGAGCTGGCGGCGGCGACGGAGGAACAGGAGGTTGACATGGGGGTCGATCCTCCCTTGCTGCGAACAGCTGAGCACCGCTAGACATACATCTTCATGGGCGCTGCTGCTTCTGGCATAGGCAGAAGTGCAGCATGCGCCATACGCAACCGGGCACAATCGTGGTATTCTAGGTTGGCAGCAAGATGCGGGGTCATCGCGATTAGTCATCAACATGCTTACGTCAATGTACTGTGTACACTGTACAACAACACCACAATGGACTCATCTAGTATTTGAAAAGCCACAAGGCACTTCTTTGCTAGCCAAAACAGATGGCTGTAACTATGTTGGGGTATCACTCATAGTAACTAATGACGGGCGTAAGTCATAATCCATGGACTTTGTCCCCTGCTTCACAGCGCTGGCACAGCAGGCGACGACTTCAATGCACTCCCCTCCGCCTTCAGGCCCCCAGTGGCCGTACGAAGGGCCGGCACAGGCACGATCGGGATCACAGGCTCCATCTCCGGGCTTGCCGAACCCGCTTCTGAGCTTTCGCTGGGCGAACGAGTCGGCGCAGCATCCTTTCGCTCGCCTTCTGTGGCCTCCTCACGTTCCGGCGAAGCTTCTCTAGTCGGTCCGTCTGCCACGAATTCATAAAACAGCATGAAGACATTCCCTCGACTGAGAACATCTTCTTCGTCCAACTTCCTCACGATCTCGTCATTGAAAGAATACCAATGCTTGCCCCGCTTACCAAGTGCCACATAATGCCCATTTTCATGGCGGCCGTAGTGCGTGACCGCACATCTGAGCTCGTATGTCGCCACAATATGTGGCTCCTCGTCATCTCCCGCGAGCGGAGCACACCACCTGGACGGCACTTGCAACCTGGCTGGAAACTGGACCATCGACAGATTCTTCCGCTGATTGCCATACTCGTCAAAGATACTGCGGTTAATGTGCAGGACAAGGTCCTTGGGCAGGCGCCCTAGAGTGATCCGCTTGGCTTTGGTACGGAGCACCGGCTTCAGCTTTGGCCGCTTGGTTGGCGAGGGCTGATCTGCCTCCGTGTCTTGGCCAGATTCTGCTCTGTCTGCCGTGTCGCTGGCCTCCTTGGTGCATTCCGTGCACTCGACGCCCTCGACCATTTCAGGTTCGGTGAACTCGTCTAGAAGCTCGACTAACCTGGAGTTACCTCTCAGCCCCATATTGAGAGTAAGGCTGTTAAATTGAGTCAATGAGTAGCCCTCAGAAAAGCCGCATGTTTGGCAAACCAGGGCTTGGGCAAACATGCCGTCCACAGGGCACTTGTAAGGCAAAAGTGTTGCTGCCCGAGCTCGCGGATTCCGCGCCGTGGCTGCGGGACTTGCTTCAATGCTCGGCTTCTCCTGCTGAGTCTGACACGGCTTCTCGGCAGTCTCATTCAGTGAGACACGTTCAAGCAGTCTTGTGGCTTCACTGCCACTGATTCCAGGGCCTGGAAGAGCGCAGAGACCAGGGTTTTCACGTCTTTGTAAAACCGGAGCATATTTAGACGCTTCTTTCTCCACAGCATCGAGCACTTTGGTGAAGTACTCTTGTGCATCTTGCTGATTCCAGCTGTCCATCGACTTGAGCACGCTCGGGGTCCACAGTGTTTCCTGGGCATTCGCGGTGCTGCTCAACTGGGCGAGAAGTTCGGCGAGGGCTCGGTGCGTGGCAGCAGGGAGGGCAAGCCGGTCACACAGGGCCAGACTCTGGTCGATATACCTCTGGAACTCGGGCAGCGAAGCCAGGCCCTGCAAGATACTGTTCTGATAGCACGAGTTGTCCCAGTTGCCCAGTCCAGGCGGACCCGGCTCCGGACTGGGACGCAGAATGTTTTCCACGGCGGGTAGGCCACTGCGGACCCTGCGGATCGCTTGGGGGAAGGGAGAGTGGCCGATCATGCGCTGCAGGGCTTCCGACTTGGCCTGCTGGTTGCCAAAGTCGGCTCGGTGGAAGGTCAGGTCCTCGTGAGACATCCGTGTCAGTCTCGCCATGAGGGCTTGGAGGGAGTATATGGCCTGGGAGGGGATCAGATAGACGATAATCTCATAAAACCTCCGCCGGAACGTGGACGGCCACGCATCCAACAAGTTGAGGATCCAATAGCCAAGCGCAATGAGCGCAAGCGATGTCAGGGCAATCTGGAGTCTTCCAGCACTGTCAACAGGCTCCTGCCGTGGATAGTAGAAAGTGCTAGGACTTTCCCATTCCTGGCGGCTGTTCATGTCGCAAAGAGCGTGTTCGATAGCAGCAGCCCATGTGGGACAAAAGTCAACCGATGGGAAGGAGCAGACTGGGCAGAAGGTGTGACGGCGTGTGAGGGCTTCTGTTTGTTGAACAGGAGTCGGAAAATTGGTTGGCTGCGCAGTCACATTCTGCCGGATAATAGCCGCACGGATATAACATCCGAACAGCATTAGTAAGCAGGACACTCTTGGGGTTCACTCGCACTCGCCCTCGCCCTCGTCCTCCGCCTCCCTCTCCCGCTTCTGCTCCTCCCTAGCCCGCAGCGCTGATGTGGGATCCCCAGTAGCATTGGCCTTCCACCACTTGTCCCATAGCCAGTCCAGCGCCCTCTCTGTCTCTCGTCTCAAGACACTCAAGTCAGGGATTCGACCGTGCACAATCTGGTGTCGAAGGTCTACAAACTCCTGAGGCATGTTGATCCTCGCAGCGTGTGCATACATGGAACCTTCTCCGCCACCTTTAACCATCATCCTCTCGTTTGCATGCCCTTCATAGGCCTCCTCATCGTCATCATCATCATCATCATCATCCTCCTCATCCTCACCAGTGGAGCTGCCCTCCCCTGCCCTCCGCCCTTCCCGAGCAGCAACGGCCGAAAGACTTAGACTGGCCTTGAGCGAGCCAACAACATCTCGATCAACAAAGCCATTGACAAACTTGACAAAGGCCATGGCGTAGATGCTCATCATAGCGACATTAGTGATATACTCCTTGCGGCGAGGCTGTTGATCATGCACCAGTGCCTCTGCCAGGTAGGCCGTGGCAACGATGGCATGCGGGGTTTTGCTGTCCTTGAACACGTACAGTCTGACTTGATCAGCCGCCCGTTGCCGCATGTCGCCGGCCTCACTGGCAGCATATGGGTCTGAGATGGCACGTTGGGGATAGAACCAGTCTCGGATCATGGCAAGTTCGGAGCTGGTCTTCCACGGTCTACTCGGCAGCGGTGCCATGTAGATGGGGAAGACACCATCGGCCATTGTCTTGTTCTTGTCTCTCTGACCCTGTCCACCCCCAAGTATTTGGTAATATAATGCCGTCCAAAGGTCAAGCAGGAAAAGATAAATCTCTGTGTACTTGGTGGAGGTATGAAGATGGGGGAGTGACCATATTCTCTCTCTGGAGCCTGTCAGCGGCTGGTATAGTTGTCCGGTTCAAGGACCAGAGATAGAGAGGGGATTGATGGTCAAGAGTGATGAATACTGTGTACATCTACACGTGTACTGCTGTGGCTCTTAGTGCACAGTATGTGTGTGCCAAACTCCCAATGAGCAACTGGCCAGTTGTGGGTCAGTTCCCAAGTGGGTCAAGTGACTAATGGCTATTCATACTGCCAGGAGACAGCAGTGAGAGTACAACCCAGTCTTAACTAGCCAAACTTCAAGGATAGGAGGTAGAATGATATAATACTTGTAGGACAATATCGCTATCTTAGAACACTGCGCTCTCAATTTGCGCTGAAACCGAAGCCATAGCCAAAGTCCTGATACTGATATCCCCCCATCGCCAACGGGTTTATCTGGGTATAAGTTGCGATGGGTAAATCCTGCTCTGACTCGAAGAAGAAGCTCTGGCCTGCCAGAGTCGACGTCGCATTAGGGGGTAGAGGCTGCTGAATGGGCGGCACTTTTTGATCGTGAAATTTCTGTAAGGGTTCGTCCTGCTGCTGTTGTGGCACTGGAGGCGCCGGCGGCTGTTTCTCCTCCTCCTCTTCCTCATCTTCCTCCTCCGCTCCCTCTTCATTTGCATCATCGCTGTCCTCGCCGTCTGCCGGACTACTGGCCGGGGGTTCAAACGACTCGGCCAACTTCAAGGACTTGGCCTTGGGTGATGAACCAAAACTTCCTCCAAATAATATCGACGAGGATTGTACCTCAGCAGGCGAGTCGTATAGGCCCATGCCCACCAATTCCTCTCCTTCCTCCTCCTTGCTTGCTTCAAAGCCACCTTGAATAGGAAGAAAATCCGGGGATGAGGGCGCAGTTGGAGGATCAAGAGTTGAGGTCTGATGGCTCCATTGCCACATCTGCTGAGGTTCTGTGGAAGGGCACATTTGATTCATCATCTTGATTTGGTCTTTGGGCAGTTCCGGCTGTACCCAATTCTGGTAGTTGTTGTAGCTGCCACTTGGATAGCCCGAGCCCTCCTGAGCAGATAGCTCCTCCAAGGGAGTGATGAGTTCTTGAATTTGGGGCTCGTTTAAGACAGGATATGACATGGGAGTCACAAGACCATTGGCCAAGGTGGTGCCATGGAAGGTGTATGGTTGAAAATAGGGCTGGTATGTCATATTCATAAGGTAATCTTGATTCGAATAGTTTAAATCCATCTGCGAATTCGGATGCCAGCTAAGAGGGCGTGTATTTCGGTTCGAGGTGGAAGAAAGGTATGGGTTTGATCTCTGCTGGTCCAGCACAGACCTCGTCCGCGTTACTGGGACGTTGGTGGTAGTGCTCCTCCTTCCCACATGTCTCGGGCTGCCATTCCTGCTTGTCGGCTTGACCACTCGGGGTGGCGGTGGCCTTCGGTGGGGGGCGGATAGGTTCGAGGCCAGTGGCGACTGGTATTGGCTGTGTTGTGAATAGATCGAATCTGGAGAGTGGGATCTCCATCCGGTGTATTGAAAGTCCATGGTGATATCAACAGAGAAGAATAAGAAGAAGAAGAGGGTGGAAGAGATGAAGAGGCATCAAGAAAAAAGAGGTCAAGGTAGCAGCAGCAAGAAGGGTAGTAGTAGTGGTAGACAGACCAAACAGGCACCGGGCAATGGGTAACGGGAGACGGGGTCAGGAAGAAGCAATAGCCGACCCACCATCAAGACAGCAAGGAACAGGCAATGAGAGTGGACGGAAGCATGACATGGCCAAAAGGGAAATGAATGAGGGAAATCTGGGCACGGAGTACTCATCCATCTAGCACACACGGGAGGCGGCGGTGCGGCAATGCAGCGGCATCAAAAGCGGACCATTAAGCAGAACTCAGACGAGCCAAAAGGATGCTAAGCAGGCAAGAGTAGGAGGGCGAGACAGTCATAACAGCGCCACGGCAGGTTGCATGGCCCCCGAGTGACATGGCGCGCCAGGAATAAGACGGACAGACAGCGCTGTAGCCTTTTGACCGAAACCAAACTATAGGTATCAAGGCCTCGGTCAGGAAAAAGTCTGACGGGGCAAACGACGCGAGCTGATCGGAAAGCTTCTGAAAAGATAGTGTGAGCAATAGACTAGACCAGGGTTTGGGGGGGGGGGGGGGGGGGGGGAGTTTAGAAATGGTCGCAGGGAACGTGGACAGGAGAATCGTGATGGGCCGCGCTATCACTGGTGCGCGTTGGCGATGGGTCGATCAAGTAGGAGACCAAAGGGGATAGGCTGGCACACCCATGCAAATCGTGGGTGTGGCGATCAAAAGGCCAAGCGGGGACGGGACACACTAAACAACCACAAGGTGTGGGTTTGAAATGCCATGTGGAGCGGGCGCCAAAAAAAAGTCGTGTAGAGGTTGACGACCAGGGGGGGGGGGCTGGTTGGGGTGGGGATGGGTTGGACTTCCCAAACGATCCAAGATCAGTGTAGAGAGCGACTGACTACCAGTAAAAGACACATCGATTGAAACTTCTGATGCACCAATTGCAAGCCTGGAGCCGGTATTGATCGAGTTGGCGAGACGGTCGACTGATCTGCTGTCTCGTGCTCCAGATTGATGATGACACACACACATGCTGACATTGTGCGGCGCCAGACCTAGCCAATTTATTCGTGAATGCTGTGTGCAGGACAGGGACAGGAGAGGGCGGTTACCGCGGTCAGACACGAATAAGCATATGCGACATGTCAGTTGCGGAATAATCAGACACAGAGGGGCTTTGCTTGCGGCCCACCTTGTCATACTATCGGCGGCTTACTGAGTTGCCCTGTCGCTTCTCTCTCTTGCGTGTGTGTGTGTGTGTGTGTGTGTGTGGTGGTGGTGGGAGTGGTGGTGGTGTCTGCCATCCCTCGGCACCCCCGTGGCTCCGTGGTTCTGTACGGCCCACGACCTCAACTGCACAGTCAACAAGGGCAAAGCTAAAATGAGGATAGCCGCACCGCACATGCAGGTGAGTCTACCTGTCAAACCTTGTTGCTATCCGCTAAAAGCAGTTCAGCCCCAGAGAGGGTAATCCAATGACGGGGGGCAATGGACAGGACACCAGGACCAGACCAAAAGGGCGATCGCTGATCACCGTCACATCCTCGAGACCGCAAGTCGCAAGTTTATTACCGTAACGTGCAGTTGTAAGAGCGTATTGTCTGTTTGTGTGGTCGAATGTTTGTGCGTCTCTGGTGTTTTTCTCATTAGGTGAGATCAGAGGATGAACCCAGTGTTTGGTGTTGCTGCTGCAGATGATGATGATTAATGATTATGATCATCGCCACCGTCACCGTCACTGTCACCATCACCAGCACCATCACCAGCACCATCACCATCACCATCACCATCCAGCACCATCATCACTATCATCAAGCTGCGTCATGGAGCATGTCTGTGCTCGGCTGTGGCTGTGCGTCATCATCGCCTTCGTTCGCCTTGGGACAGGAATCACACAGACTCAACGGTGTCCCCCTGCATTTGTCGACTTGCTAAACGCCGGTGCAGACAGAGACAGACCCAAGCACATGACCTAGGTGGCGGTGACACAAATGGCAGCCTTGGACCTTGTCGTGCTAGAGGTGTGTGTGCAGAAAAAGGGATCTGACAGACCCCTGCGCCGACCAGGCCCAGGAATATCCATGGCAAGCGAGGGGGCGCCCCAGGCTAGGACTGATGTCCCGACGAAGGAAGGTGTCGGATGTCTCGTGTGTGGATTGTGGATGATCGGGCAAGGTCCACCCGTGCCCGCCCACAGCGCCCCACGCTGCCCCACCTTCCTGCCTGTCAATTAATGAATGAACCTCTCATCAAGCTACTGTACCGCACGCTTAGGCCGGCTGGAACTTGCTGAAAAAAGGTTTGATCCCACCAGAACGTTTCTCGAAGTCTAGTGTGCAGTCAAGAAATTCTCCGGCCTGTTGCTGCCGTTTGGTGCTCTATCTGCCCCCATCCGCCCCATTGAAACCAAGGGCGTGTTGGGGTCAGAAAAGAGGGAGAAACGTGCCGGTGCCCCAGTGGGTGCTAGGGGGGCGCGTGACCGCCATGACCGCCGTGACCGCTGTGCCCGGTGAGCGCCTTGCCGCCCGCTATTGTCAGGCTACGAGAGCCTATGGAGATCGCTGACGGGCACTTGGTTTGAGATCAGGGAGCGTGGATGATTTCGGAATCATCTCGCGCTGGAATCTCGGTTGGGACTTGTGATGAGAATGCACTAGCACAGACGCCGAGTTTAATTTCGTCTCATGTTTTTTTTTAAAGCCACACTAACTTCCTCGTTTTGCGTGGGCGTGACCCGTCAGGCTGGAACGCGAGTCAGGATCCCATCTCCTCCACCCTTTCAGGCCTTTGCTCGGTGGGCCAGGAAAAGGATTGAGTTAGTGCGTCAGCATTGCACCTGCCGCTAAGCTTGCTACGGTAATTAATACACGTACACCGAAAGAAAAAAAAGAAAAAAAGAAAAAAGCTGCCAGGCTGCAGCTCCTGTTCTTCAATTTCGCCTGTTTGGTAAACGAATCACTCAGGCCTGATGTCTCTGCTGCGGCGACTACGACGAGTGCTGCGCCTAGAGATGCGGAATCCGTTCCAAGCTTGATGCATTTCCAGGCTTGCACATTGCACACCTTGCACAGACGGGGGGAGGGATCATCAAAGAGACAGACCGCATCATCAGCAGAAGCAACAACATCAGCATTAGCAGCAGCACCAGCAGCATCATCATCATCATCATCATCATCATCATCATCGTCATCGTCATCGTCATCGTCATCGTCGTCATCGTCATCATCCTTCTCTCTGGCCGGCTGCCCGTTCTCCCGTCTGTCAAATACCCAGGCACACTACGTGTAGATTTGCAGGACTAATAAATCCGCATCAGCTGGTTACGCCAGGTATGCGTGTCACGACTGGAAATGGTTTGAATCAGAATGCAGAATTCTAATCTCCGTCACCGTCTAAAACAAAAAAGGTGCAGCCTCCTCCAGGCTCTGTCTGGGTAGTCTTTATTCCCTGTCACGACATAATCAGTCCGCGGGGACCGAAGACGAAGTGTGTAAATCCTCGTGTTGTGCCCCAAGGGTACCAACAAGTGGTGGCGGCATCTGCCTGGCATTTTTAGGTCCCGACCGCACAGACACACACCAGTTCGCCAACAGGTCCCATGTCTACTGTATCACTGCCAACTCTTACCTTGTGCAGTTACTGAAGCAATAAGACGCGGAACGGCCGCGTATCCGAAACTGCCAGATCATGACAAAAAGGAAAAGATATCTTGCATGGGCACCGTGGAGCCCCTGGATTTTTCCATTTTGCACCTGTTCTTAGTTGGTTTCTGCCACTTGACTTGGGCAGAGGAAAAAAAAACCCTTGATCGTTGACGTATCGAAGCAACTGTCAGGCCACGTTGGGCAACAGATCGCCTTATGGTGTGGTGGATTTCAAGAAGAAGGAAAAAAAATATCCCTAAGTTTAATTGATTAGCCTAGAGGAAGTTGGGCGGCGTCCCCCCCCCCCAATGCCCCCAATGGGCCCCCATCCCCTCCGAAAGCCAACCTTGGTCACGGCAGTACTTTGGTACAGACAGACAACTGTAACCTGGACAGTGTGTACTTGAGACTGACCCCACCCACTTCTGCCGAGTTAAAACAAGGGCAGAGGGGACCTGGGACAAGGTAAATCTGGATTCTGGAGAATTTATGCAAGCACGGTTGAATCCGTCACAGGTTTCCTCTCGGATGCAATGCCCACCCCCTACAGCAATGACCATGACATGCATGCAATGGAGGGGCTGTAGGGGGGGGGGCTGTGTGTGCATACACGTACAGAGGGCTCGTACTCTGATTGCATGCATCGATAGAAATTGCCCAGGTGGGGCTAGGTCAGGCAAGGTCAGGCCAGGCCAGGCCAGGCCAGAGCAAGCAAGTAAGCAGAGCAGAGTAGAGCAAAGCAACGAAAAGCAACGCAACGCAAAGCAGGGCAAACAAAAAGAGGAAGAAAATACGTCGTACGAAGAACTGACTTTGGGGTTAAATAAGCTCGCGGCGGCACCCGTTTAGAGTTAGCTAGTGCCTAGAGCGCGCCCCCCCCCAAAAAGCAAAACCTTCCAAATCTTGTCTGTATTCTGTATGTGGATTTGATTACTGTGACACGTGACTGTCTACCCCGTCAAACAGAACAATCTTAATTTTTTTTTCCCTTCGTTTTCCCTTCGTTTTCTTGTGCAACATCCCAGCTGTTAGGTTTCAGGAACTTAGTAAGAAATTTTTTTCTTTCTCGAAAAGACCTACCAAAAAGACAGATTGATTTATTGCTTCATGCAGCATAAACACGTAATCAGGCTAGTTCTAGTGTAGTGGTATAGTAGTGGTAGGTAGTTCAGGAAAATGGCATCCACCCCCCCCCCCCTCCCCCCTCACGGCAGTCTACTGTGCATATATTTATTATTATTATACATACGCACGTATGTCGTAGGGCGGAGGATGATGAGAAGGCGGAGGAGGAGGGGCAGTGGGGGTTAGTTAATACTGCAATTCCCTTCCTTCCCCCCCCAAGAAAGAGAGAGGGCAACTCGGGAAGCGAAAGCGAAAGTTACAGAATGGAGTTGCGCATTTCTCTTTCCCTTTTTTTTCCATTAATTACAAACCCAATTTTTCTCATTTTCCCTCCTACACCACACGCATGCCCTCCCCCCCTCCCTCCTCCTCTCACTCCAAATAGGGGGGTGGGGGGGGGGAAGGCCAAGCCAAGCAGCCAAGCAGCCAAGCAGCAGCCAAGCAGCCAAGGGGCGAAGGAGCAGTAGTTAGTAGCACCAGCACCAGCACTCCCGATTCTGTGGGACGGCAGAAGAACAGGAAGAAGGAAAAATAGAAAAAAAAAATCAAGAAAAATAAGAAAAAATTCCAAGCAAGCCATCGTTTAAAAATTTTTAAATAATTCACCAATAGTACACGTATAGATCGATCATCCCTGATAGCCGCCGGCCTGGTCTGCTAAATTAACTTGGGCTCTAGGCTGTCGATTTTCTTTCTTTTTTTTTTCCCCTTCCTTTTTTCCCCACCAGCTGTATTATTTATTATGCTGTCAGGTGGGTGTGCAGGTGGTGTGTATACTACTACTACTACTACTACTACTACTACTACTAAGCAGTGTGTGTAGAAGAAAACAGAAAACAGCTTGCTTTGAAATCAAGTTCGTTGATGAATCAATCCGTTTTATATCCCCCCCTGGGCTCAACCAGCTCAACCCAGCTCGCTCCAACCCAACTCCTGGCAGTTTTGAGTCAGCTTGTTGCAAAAAGAGACAATGATAAGCAACACCAACAACAACAACAGCAGCATCAGCATTTATTATCACCACCAGCCCTGCAAACATATGCTGCTCCCTTTACTTTCATTTCCTTCTTCCTACCCCCCCCGCCCCCCCTTTTTCACCTTTCGAGTCTTTCTAAACAAACAACAAGAGTTGTAAAAAAAAAAACACCATTCTTCTTGTTTTGGCTTTTCGTTTTGTTTTGTTTTGTTTCGTTTAGTTTTGATATTAAAGTTGACGGGCGGCGGCGGCGTTTTAAAGGGAAAGGGCCGGGCAGCGGTTTTGCTCCCGAAGTATAATTAATGTATGGCATTCATCATCATCATCATCAGCGATAGAGAGAGTGAGAAGAGAGTTTGCTTCAGGGGGCGAACCATAGTTATTAAATCAAATTATGATTTAGATTAATTCCTTGCTATATTACTGATCATTATTTATTCTTAATTAATCTTGTACCAGCGGCTAGCAAACAACGCAAAGAAGAAAAAAAGAAAAGAAAAGGTAAGTTGAGTTGGTTACCTTGGAGCAATTATGATTTCAGTTCCAGTTTGTATAAACAACTCATCCAAGTTTCACACTTCTGTCTTCCTGGCAAAAGTGTCACCTCGGTTCCAAGGAGAAGGGGGGGGAGGGTGTTCTATTGGACAACTCTGGGCTGAAGGGCAAGGGGGGGAGAGGGGCTTGCACAGGATATGAAGAACTGTGATGTCCTAGAATGGTTTGATACAGTGAGCTACTACTTACTCCTGGTGGTAAAATGGAACTATGTAGGCAGATCTCATCAGTATTTTTGCCCATGATTTGCAACACACACACACACACACACACCACATGTCATATCCCTCCTTTCCCCATTTTTACAGGTTATTCTTCATCTCGCGCAGCTTGGCCATGACCCCGACGGGAGAACTCTCACCCGTCACCTTCTTCATCTCGTCGGTAGCAGTGCGCATGAAGACATTATGAGCCTTTTCATCAGCAATAGTAAACCTGCCCTGCGTCTCGCGGTTCTCATCAGCGAAGCGCTTCAGCGCCTGAACACGGGGGTTCCCGCCGTCGACATGCTCGAGGAACTTGACATTGCTCTTGGTATACTCATGACCGGGGAAGACGGCGGTATCGTCAGGCAGGCCGGCGAGGATCTCGTTGAGCGCGGTCTGCATCTGGGCGGGGGTGCCCTCGAAGAACTTGCCGCAGCCGCCGATGAAGAGGGTGTCGCCGGTGAAGACGACGCGCTGGTCGGTGGTGCGGTCCTGCATGAACCAGCAGATGCTGTCCTGCGTGTGGCAGGGCGTGTGCAGCGCCGTCACCTCGATGTTCTTGCCCAGGGTGAATTTCTCGCCGTGCGCGGGCGTGCGCGTCACCGCCTCGCAGTCCTTGCCGCCAATCACGGGGACCGCTGTCAGCCCGTGCGCGGGTCGCAGGAACTCGTCCAGCAGCTTCTTGTTGCCGCCTGCATGGTCCCAGTGGTGGTGGGTGTTGACGATTGCGGTCAGCTTGATGGATGATTGCTTGAGCGCTTTGTCAAGCACCGGCGTCACTTCGGGCGGGTTGGCCGGGTCGATGATGACGGCGTCGTGGGTCGCGTCGTCAGATACAAGGTAGGCATAGTTGTTGGATGAGCCCACCCCTGAGGACAGAAGCACAAGCCAGAGTTAGAATTGACTTCTTGATTCCCTTTGGTTATTTTTTTTTCTTCTTCTCTTCCTTCTTTTCTTCTTCCTCTATTCTCCCCACGCTAGTTGCGCGGCGCGCAGGTATCTTGGAGTCGGAGGGACTCACACATCGGTATCGACTGGATGTGCATCGTGCGTAGTAGTAGTAGCTGACCAGTGGGACGCAATGGAGGAGGAGAAGGCGAGGAGACGAGAATTGGCCGCAGAAACTTGCTCAGAATCATCAGCAGAAAAGCACGCACCCGATGGCTATGATGAGTGGCAACGAGTCCTCCGCATGACAGCGTGTTTAATTACAAATTAATCAAGACCGAGTTAAATAATGATAATAATGCAACGCTCGCAGTTGGACGTCAGTAAGCAGAGGTGCGGGCACTAGACATGGCCACTTACGTCACGGCGGAAATCATATCCGGGCCACACTTTTGGCAGGTGCAACAAGACAAACAAATATATGTACACGTACGTGGAGAAGTAGAGTTAACTTACCGTCCCAAAAAGTCAGCTACCCGTTTTCTTTCTGGAGCAAAGCAAAGGTATATGCTCTTCTCCGTGATGGATGGGATTGGGGGAGGCTAGCGGAGGGGGAGGGGCACGGAGAGAGGGGAAGTTTGTTCAAAGGTCTAATCACTTATGCTTTTTTTTGTGCGGCGTTCGTTACCTAACTAACCCCTCCCTAAATTGTGCTCGTTCCGTAGTCCATCGACTGGCGTCGTTTAGGGCGACTGCCACCACCACCCAACAACCGCTGGCTCTCGGCCAAATCAACCACCTTGGCCTTCTCTGTCACAGTGGGGATCCAGCCTCTCATCCAGCCGTTCACTCTCTCCCAGTGCGAGCGGCCGGGTCCATCCCGTACCTTGACAACGACCACCTCGGCTTGGTCGGGGCCGTACATCAGAAACTGCAGGCCCATCAGGCCATCCATGACCAGGACACCGGCAGCCCCGATGAAAAAGGGAGCAGATCGGGCCAGCCACACATCTCTCTTGCTTCCGTCGTGATCCACCCATCCATGTCCGCCGTGGGGCCCAAAGTCATTCCAGGCATTTGGGTTTGTCAGCAGCGAGCTTGAGTAGAATAGATTGCCGCAAAAGGCGGCCATAAACAGGAGAGGCGAGAGCCCAGCGGTCGACTGGCGCTGCCAGTTCTTGTAGAGCTGGGGCAGACGGGAGCCTAGATAGAGGATGGCAGAGCTCCATGAGAAGATGGTGCCGGCAAGCTCTCCGGATGTTCCAGTTAGAAACAGGTGGTGGGGGTGGCCCCTTGGAAAGCCAACAGGAGCAGCTTCAGAAGGAGCGGCCAGCATTGCCACTGTGGCCCCTACCATCAGCGTGCGTGGAGAGGCAGAGCTCATCCAGCTTTGACCCAGGCTCTTCCGCCATATGGGTGGCGATTCATGACTCTTCTCATAATTGATGGATCCAAAGACCGGATGGCTGATGGGCACGGCCGATGGAGGCGCGTCCGCGGTGTCGCCGCCATTCTTGGACATTGCCACCTCTCTCTCGCTGAAGCTAGTGTTGATAGCCGAGAGGCCA
Organism: Chaetothyriales sp. CBS 135597; assembly: GCA_003709825.1. Classification (NCBI taxonomy): domain Eukaryota; kingdom Fungi; phylum Ascomycota; class Eurotiomycetes; order Chaetothyriales; species Chaetothyriales sp. CBS 135597. The sequence continues at coordinate 318,356 of QQXN01000025.1, read as the reverse complement.
CTGATGCTGTCGGCGTCGCTGCCACTTCTCAGGCTGCTTGAGGCAGACAGCAGGGCGTCGCCGTAGATCCTGGGTGCCAGGTGGGTGTACCAGAAGAACTGGACAACAAGGCACAGGTCGACGAAGACATAGTAGCTGGCCAGCACGACCTGCCATGTGGCCTGCCTGGTGAGCAGACCGCCCGCCAGGTTTGTCGCATCGCCGGCCGTCCACTCAACCAGGAAGAAGATTGAGAGGCCGGCGGTCGACTTGAGATGGTAGTTCTTGTATATCTGCGGCAGCTGCGCAAACAGCCATGACACGATCGAGAGCGTGCCCAGGGTGGTGGAGAGGAGGGCCGGCCAGGTGGGCACACAGGTATGGAAGAAGGCCGAGAAAGCTGTGAGGAATGGTGTTGTCGGCGTGCATTGCGGCGGTAATAATGATGAGGTTTCCATGCCACTCACTGGCTATGACTCACTGTGATGGATGTGGATGCGGATGTGGATGTGGATGGACTTGCCCTCGGGGCAGCGGGGGAAGGAGGAGCTTGCACCCTTGTACCCTTGAACTTCGTCCTGGCACAAAGTATACAGACGTGGTCGGCGCTCGCTATACGCTGTGGACTTGGGGACGTGTGGACTGGGGCGGCGCTTCTGTTCACTCCGCTTCTTGTACGGGTACCTGTGCACTGTTAAGCTAGTTTATGCGAGAGACAAGGTAGAAAAGATAGGCCATGCACCACGCATCTCTCATACCCACCAGCTGAATGCAAACTACAATCCGATCATGGTCATGGGACAGTTGTTTGTTGGGTTTCAGCCAGACGTGGGGCTTTTTTGGTACGTAGCGCGCGTCTTCGTCCGTGGAGGCATTCTGAGCCGGGGGGGAATGACGGGTATGACAGGAATGACAGGAATAGATAGTGGCCTATCGACCAATGACACTCACCTGCTTTGCCAGCTCTGCCTTGATAGAGGAGATAAACAGAGAGGAGATAAAGACAGCGTAGGCGGGATTTGCGGGTGCGCGGCCCCCAATGGCGGCGGAAGTCCGCGTCTTTGTGCTTAATTACTAATTGACACACCCAATATCTTATCTGTTGCCGATTCGATTCGCCCATCTACACGGCCTGCTGGTCAACCATTTTACGTCTTATACTGCCCACTCAGTGACTCACAGCGCGTTAAGTGCCTGTCCATTAGTACTAATTATTACACTGGTGTTACATGCCCCAACTTACTGTACAGGAATATCACCACTACCACACACACCAAATACTCCAAGTACGCATGTTAAGTCCTCGGTATATCCTCATATCCCTCAGTATCCCTCAGTATATCCTCAACATCCCTCAGTATCCCTCTGTATCCCTCAGTATCTCCAGTCAAACTATCCACACTAGATCTATTTGCTGCTCCTGAATAGGCTCCTGATCCTTTTCCCTTCCCCGTCCTTTTCCCCGCCACTATTGCCCCGTTCCCGACCCCTTTCTCCACCCCATTGCACTCTCATTGCCCTCCTCCCCGCCCCAGCCGTCCCACTATCCGCCGCGCCGCCTGCTTCTTTGGACCGCACCGCATCCTCGTCGCTCTCCTCGCTGTCATCTTCCCTTGAAACTCCGCCAATACCCAAAGCAGCAAGCCGCCGCCTCCTTTCAGCTGCCGTTTCTGCTTGCTCATCCTCGATTTCGGCTTCTTCATCATGTTCTTCCTCGTTTGAGACGATCGGTGCCAGCCGGCGTCTTCGCGCGTCAGCTGCTGTTTGCCCTTTCCCGTACTTTACAATCGACGATCGAACGTCATGCGTTGGAATCGCTTCTCCCCCTTCCTCTGTACTTTCTGTCGGCCGCCGCACCCGGTGTGCATTGCCTTCCGACTGACTTTCTCTTCTCTCGCCTCCTCGGGGGCCGTCATGTGTCTGTCTCTGACCACCAAGTCCGGCAGCCTTCTGCGCCTTTGCCTCCCTCCTGACTGCTCTCTTGATCTCCTCTGGAGCATCACTGTCCTCGACTTCTTGCACCGTCTTCGAATCTAATTGCTGCATCTGCTTGAGGAAGTCACGGGTCGACATTCGTCGACCCATGCTCATTGGCTGACCCTGTGCGTCCAAGTTCTTTTGCAACCCTGTCAGCCCATACCGTTCTGTTCTAGAAATGGTCATTCGTAATCCATCATCGTCGCTTTTATCATTAGATCCATCTTGTTCCAACTTCTCGGCTTTGTCAGCAGACTTGTGTTGATGACTTGGTGCCGCCTCATCTGCCACGACAGCACCAGCTGCACCTTCGCTGGTTGCTGGCACCCCAGCTTTACCAAGGCCAACCCAATTACCCATGCGACTCATCCCGTGTCGCAATTGTTCCGGCCCGTATGTGCGTCGGCGCTCGCCTTCAACCGGTGGCAGGGTGTACGACTTGATCACCTCACCGTCTTCGTCTTCCACAATAATGGTATTGCCAAACTGGTAAGCGTGTGCCGGCCCTCGTACCTTCCTCGGGCCTGTCGGCTCATGTCCTGAAGACTCGCCAGTCTCATCGTTCTTATGTCTACCAAAGCCTTTCCAATGGGTCAAGCGCTGCTTGATGTTCTTCTCCAAATGGTCACCAACTGCCAGATCTTCGTGTTCCTGCTCGGCATCACTCCTATGCGCATGATGCTCGCCCTTGTGCTTTGTACGGCTGCCGCTTTCATCGTGCTGGAGCTTCTGGATTTGATCTTCGATCTCAGCAGCTTTACCTTCCTCGCTAAGATCTTTGCTTCCGACAGCATCGAGCACATTTCCCTCTGAGTCTTCGACAATGAGGTCTCTGCCTTCTTCGTAGATATTTATCTGAGTCTCATCGTGACGTCTTCGTGGCGAGACCGATCCTGATCTCCGGTCAGGTGAAGTCTCAACAGACTTGATGGGTGCATTAGCCGGTGAGGGTTCTCCAGACTTATCGAACAGGGTCTCTGAACCTGATTCAGGGTTTGCAACGTTTGAGTCTGAACGTCGGGTAGGATGGATCGCACTGGCACTGATCGGGCCACCGGCTCTCGACTCCGAGTCCCGGCTCTTCCGTCTCCGGCGTCGGCTAGGCCTCAGGCTTGATGCTCTAGAGCCTGTCTTGCCCTCGTACTCCTCGTCCTTCTGCGGACGCAGGAAAACTCTGGGAAGGCCACCAGGCCCAGGCAGGGTTCCGGGAGGCAGGTCCAGCCGATCATCGGTATCACTGATACTCGAAGCTCTCGACATCGACTTCGACTGGGATGAGATCCTGGGGAGTCGCTGCATCCAAGCTGGGCCTTTCTCATTATCGACTGTATACGACAAGGTAATTGTCAGGGTGTTGATTCGTTTGCCAAGGGTAAAGACGGCAATGGAAGATCCATGAACGACGATCGAAGAAATAACAAGAAATGTTACTATCGGCCAAACCAAGTAGATCAACTCGTAATTTTCACTGCCTGGTGGCGGGAGCTTTTCCAGAGGAATCGTAGATTCCGCCTCTAACTCGGCGCGTGCTAGGATGGCAACGAAGATGGCGCCGACACCAATTGGACCAAAATGGCCAGCAAAGAGAGCCTCTCGCCAGTTCTTGATGTCCGGAATGAATGGCTTGCATATCAGCATCGCGGGAATACGACGGAAGAAGATGACCATGATCGCAATGACAACCAGTCTCCATGGCACAAGACCATGGCTCGGGTTGTTATACTGCTCCCAGGGGATGATGGTCCCAAAGTAGACAAAGTAGGTCAGGTTGATCAGCAAGTCAATAACATTGGAGACGTGCGACTCCTCTGTCTTCTCCGAAAACCAGCCATCGTTGGAAAAGCCGACGCCGGCAGCAAAGCCAACAAGCAGATCATCCAACCCGAGCAAACTACCTGAACCGGCACAAAACAGGGCTAGCACAAAGTAGAAGACGAGAAAACTCTCCCGGTCGATGATACCTTTCCTCTCGGCCAACTTGATCATGTGCCTTCCGATGTAGCCGATTGCGACGCCATAGATAGCACCAAAGATACATTCGTAGAGAATAGTGTAGCAGAACCAGTGGTAGATGGTTTCTTTGGCACTCAGGTTGTACCGCACGAGGTATAGGGCGAGGTAGATAAAGGGAAATGCCATGCCGTCGTTGCATCCGGACTCGGCGGACAGAACATCGCGCAGATGCTTGGGCACCCGTTTGGCAAACTTGCCTTTTCCAACGACGGAGGATGCTAAGACAGGGTCAGTCGCCGTGACACAAGCAGCCACTACCAGAGAATCCAGCCAGTTGAGCGGCACGATCATCCACCAGATGAAGAGGCTAGTGATCAGCCAGCCAAAGGTCATGACCGGCACGAGCAAGAAGAGGACAGATCTCCAGTGCCTTTCCATGTAAGACTTGGGCAGCTCGACGCCGACGGCGAAGCATTGCGTGACAAGGACAATACGCGAGAATTCAAGCGTGATCAGGTCAGTGTTGCCCCAGGTCAGGGGGTTGATCAGGTTTGCCGCATGGGGACCGAAGATGACGCCGCACAGCGTGGCCACTGTGGCCTCGCCAATGTACAGCTTCTCCTTGATGAACAGCGACACCAGCATGAAAATACTGGTGAACCCTCCCAGGATAATGTATACCAGATGCGGTTTGGTGATCGACAGGTGATCCCACGCCATCGTCGTATTCTGCTTTTTCTGCTTTTTCTAGATTTCTGGGTGACAGGCTCCTCCTAAGACATGCAAAGAGAGAATCAAGTCGTAGTTGCGTTGCAACGGAGACGGGTGTTCTTCAACCACATTCACGTCCTTCTCTTGGGTGAATGTCGCGATGTTGAAGCCGATTCATTCAGTGCGGGGCGTGGTGTGGGGGGGGGGGGGGGGGGGAAAGCGGACCAAGGGCGAAGGAAGGGGGGTGCACACTGCGTTCTAGACGAGCTGGGTGTGTGCTTGGACGTGGGTAGAGAGCGCAGCGAGTGTTAGGATGAGGAGAACCTGTCTGGCTACGGAGACTTCGGGAGGCCTATATGTTGAGAAACGAATGGCAAGCGCAGGGAAGGAGCAGGTGCAGGAGCGAACGACAACGGCGAGCCAGACTGATAGCGTCACTTGGCAATGAGGCACAAGGGCTTAAATGGAGCGATAGCTATCTTTTTCCAGCTTGTCGGCAGTGGCGACACTGGCAAGTGGGGAGCCGCGTCCGGAACACGGCGAGAACGGATCATCATCGCTGTCACCGTATTGGCGTATGGACGACGGTAAATATGTCAGCAAACGTCCTGCTCTTTGTTCAATGCTTTAGTGGGCCAACCAGTGGCGGGCATTGGCCACAGGCATGGTGAATTGGCTGGCGTATATAACTTAGTTTTGTGATCCAACACGGTTGTCCCATGTGTCGTGGGGGTCCGCCCTGGTTCGTTCCTGCCCGTTCAATGGTTCGGGTTGAAGAATTGATCACCTGGCGGGGAACTGGGCCTGGGCAATCCTCCAGTCTGCTCAGTCTCCTCAGTCTCCTCAGTCTACTGACGGCAGGTGCGCCCAATGTTGCCTAGTCCAGACTCGGCGGCTGTTATCTCGAGCAAACTAGCCAACTTTTCTAATTCCGCTGAGCTGTGGCGACATCTCGCCTGCGGAGGCTACGAGGAGCAACAGGCAGGGGGAGTATTGAAAACCAAAAAATCGGTCACCGGTGCCGATGAAGCTGTATAAAACGAGACTGTCGCCTGCCGCCCTCCGCCCCTTCCCCACGACATGTGGGAGGCTTTGAGGGGCAAGTCAGTGGAATCCAACGGAACCCAATGAGATGGCAGGAACCAGATCCAAATCCAATGAAAGGGCAGGAGCCAGGTCCAAATCCAGGCCTAGATATACGAATCAGGGGGTCCTACAGAAAACAGGAAAGAATCAAAATCTCCTCCAAATATCTTCTTCGCCTTCGCCTCACTCCTCATCATTCGCCTCATTATCATCACCTTTCATTGAACATTGAGCTTTCCAACCCTCCACCGCACGGGTTTCATTTTCCAACCAAAGCAAAAACTTTTCCGTAACCACCATTTTTGTACCCGGCATGTCGTCGTCCATCGTCCATCGAACTCGTCTCTGAGTACCGCTGGTCATCATCCTCACCCAACCGTCCTGGGTTCAAACCAAATGGGTATCGTGCAGTATTATGTGCATTCCAGATCATTGTTGTCTTGATTACGCCGTATCCCCGATCTCATAAAGTCTTCGTCAATGAGTTCGACCAACACTTGCCAGCGATCGTTGTCTCATGTGTGTCGCTTGTGTCTCCAAAGAATGCGCCATCAGCTTCGTTACTGTCACATTTGTTAGTCACTAACATGTTATGCCACACACAGCACCCAACTTACCAGGCCACACCGCCGCTTTGTCAAGCACCTTGGCTGTCGTCGCCAACAACCTCGGAGCGTATCCACCGTCATTAAAGTGATCCTGGTCAGCCTCGCTGCCAAGGCGTTCCTCGGCCTGTTTCAAAAACTCCTCACACTTTTCCAAAAGTTCTCGGTCCTTGTCGTCCAAGAGAAGTGTCGCTGGCATGTGCATAAAATCGATATCGTCCCGCCCCATCAGGCCAAGACGTCGCCCGACTCGCTCCTGAACAGCAGTCACCCATTCCGCCAGCACCTGGGCACAGTCAAAAGCACACATGGCCGACTGCGCAGGCAGCTCGTGAAATGTGGTCTCCAAATAGCTCAGCCCAAGCCTCACCGCGAGAAGCAACGAGTCGGCGGCATGGGAAGCAGCTCGGCGGAGCTGCTGTTCGCGTTGAGGAGTGGTGTAGCGAGGCCTGGCCCCGGATTCCGAACTATCGAGGCTTGCAATATCGGTTTGCGTGTCATTGACCTGCAAACCAGACATGGTACTTGCTTGTCGGCCACAGTTATCCAGCTTGAACTCGACGACATTCTGGGGCCCTTCGGGACCATGAGCCAACTCCGCTGCCACCCCATCGAAATTGCGTTGCCAGAAGGCTTCTTTTGACCTACCCAGGTTGATGTAGAGACGCACATATGCAAGGTCGAGCAATGGAATGCTGTCGGCGGAGAGGGGGCTGGCACCAAATGGAAGAGATCGTTCGAGGCTACGGCTAGGGTCGCTAGTCCAGGCGGACTGCCATGCACGCAGCGCCGGCTCAATATGTTGGTGCATCTGCTCGGTCTCCTGGGCAGTCCATTGCCTGCTTAGGTGGCGTTGTCGGGTCTCCCAGATATAATTGTGGAGCGCATTGACAAGCACCAAGCATCCAAAGGCGCTCGGCTTCAACTCCGCCTCGGTGCTGGGGTTGTTGAGCGAGTTGGACTGGCTACGTCTCCGTTGACGCTGAGAAGAGACCAAGAGATGAGTAAGTGCGGCTGCAAATGTCACTGCGCTACCCTCAGCCTGCCGAGCACCGCCCAGAGCCAGCCAGGCCTGGGAATTTTCAGCTGCCCATAGTTCTTCGTCACAAGGAAGATCCAGGCGAATTTCCGAGTTTGTCAGTGCAGGTGCGTGGTTGTAGGCTGTCACGAGCATGCTGGATAGTATGAAGACCGCATACAACGTTCTCTTTCTCTCCTCCATGACCTTCCACTCAGACCAGTCGGCATCTTCATGCTCGTTGATCATCGCTGTCCAAGCATTCGGGTCGTCGTAGGCGAATTGCTGATTCTGATTCGAGGCGCGGCGGGCTGCATAAGGTGCATACGGTCGAGCAAGCTCGGCACCTCGCGCCAGGCTCACCAAGGCAGCACAGTGATTGCTTGCCAACTCAGCCGTGGTCCTGTCACCACAATTGTGACCATAGATGACATTGAGAAGCATAGCCTGTACGAGCCAAAGTGGCGTATCTTCGTAATCGGCCGGCGTTCGAGGCGCAAATCGGGTTCGGTTCAAATTGGCCTTGTGGCGCTCCTCCAGATGGCCAGCAATCAGTCTCTTGGAACACTCGAAAAGCTCCCTGGACTCATCCATCTGTCGTTCATAGACCGCTCCAATAGCGGCTATGGACAGTATCAAGCAAGCGCCACCGTTGGTGACATTGCCTTGTGGTCGTTGCATAGAAACGCCGTAGCTCCTCCATGGCGTCGCATACTCTGCAGATTCAAAGTCAAGCGTGGGAATGTGCAAAAATGGGAGATGGGGGTGGAAATTCTTGATGTACGCGGCAACGTGCTTCTGCAGATCCTGTGTGCTGGGGAAGTTGGCAATATTGAAACCCAAGCCCCTTGGAATGCTGTCAGGGGACAGTGGTGAGCTTATCAGGGGTTGAGAGTATTTTCCCTTGCTGAAGGGATTATTCTGAGCCAGACCCGCGATCAGGACATTCCTCATGCCCTCGCTCACTAAATCCGAAGACATGGTTGTCACCGAGCTATGCTGCAGGCTGCTATCTACGGAAGTTGTTGAAGTGGTAGAGGGGGCGCTGGCGCGGCCATGAGGGAGCTGGAATCCTTGGTACTGCATGGCGCCTGGATCCAGGTGAGTCATGTCAGGGGGAGTCGGCAGGTTCATGTCTAGTCCAGGCCAGGCTTGAGTCACCAAGGACTTCGGAGATATGGTGCCAGTCGCTCCTGTAACAACTTCCACAAAACTCGAACCGAAATCCATGCTCATCGGGCTATTGATCATGTTTGCCGAGTTCGGAAGGCCAGAGGGCCAGACACTTCCATTGGTCAAATTTTGGGAGGCGACCGAGGCCGAATGCCAATCGGAGCCGAGCTCATGTTGTGCAGACGGGCTGTTGGTGCTCATGGCTGATGGTGAGGAATCATCAATGGCACTTTCATTGTTAGCATGAAAGGTCATCTGGTTCTCGAACCCTTGGGTCATCCAATCGAATGTACCATCATCTTCAGTCAGAGGTGGTTGAGGTCCTGGGAGAAAGAACATTTGCTGATAGACCGAAGACTGATCACTCAGTCCATCCATATGGAGTGCGTGTGGGTTGATCGTATTCTCGAGGCCATGGCCAAAGCCAAGGCCAAAATCGGAACCGAAGCTGGTGAAGGGTGGAGCTGTGCGCAGGCCACCTGAAAGATCTGTGGGAAGGTCATGCGTTTCGAGCTTGTGCAATCCCATTGGTGAAACATGATTGGGTGTGGAAATGCCCCTGTAAGAAAAGCCTTGCGAACCATGCAAGCCCGACAAGCTGCTGTGGTGGGAGTGGCCCAAGACGGGTGGGCGACTAAAAGAGTGGCTAGTGTTGGCAAGCATCCCAATGGTGGACGAATCGACATGGCTCAAAGTATTGGCTCGAGGGCGCATCGACGCAGGAGCATTGCTGGCCACCGAGTTCTTCCTTACACGGGCTGCGCTGACACCGGCCACACTTTCTCTGCGCGAGTTCCTCGGCCGAGACGAGGGCGTCGTGGAGGAATGGAGCTTTTGCTGGTGTCTCAGCAGCAAGTCTCGTCTGGCGAAGCATCTGGTGCACTCGGAGCAGGAAAACGGCTTCTCCTTGGTGTGGGATCGTTCGTGACGCTTCAGATGCTCAAGACGGGCGAATGAGCGCATGCACGTGGTACACACATGCGGGCGAGGCTTATCGGTTTTCGGGGGCGGAAATTGGGGGACAGCCGGACGGGCACACGACGACGAGGTTGAATGCAACGATTCTTTGGATTCTAACACACTTGTGAGTAAACAGCACAGCCACGGCCGGATCAGCCAGCATACCTGTATGCATGGAAGGCGCCTCGAACCCAGGTGAGGCTACATCCTCGGGCGAAGCTGTGGCAAGACCTCCATAGATGTGAGAGCCCCCATCTTCCTGCATGGTGGAGGGTTCCACCTGTCCAAGGGCCTGGCAACGTGTGGCAGCTGGAGCGGCAAAATCGTTCGACGCCGAATATACTGGTGAGGTAGCAAGCTGGAGGCTTTTCGGGGGGAACTGTTATGCCTGCGCTGCGGGTGCCAGATCGATGTTCTTGCCAAGGATGATGAGCTGGTGAGCAGAGCGTATGGGGGCAGAGTACTAAAGAAGACCGACAATAGGCAGGGACGATTTCCAGGCAGCAGTGGAGCCCAGGAGGAGGAACTGCAAGAACAGAGAGGCTGAATGCATGCACACAACAAGAGATTGTGTGAAAGGACTGCCACCAAGATGGAGCAGTGTAAAAAGTCCCAGAGCGAGTGCAGAAGAAGCAGAAGGTAGAGTGGTCGAGTTGTCGTTGAACCGTCGAGTCGGGTGCGGAAGGGTTGCAACAAAGCAGAAGTCTATACCTAACAGAAATCCAAATGGATGCGAGAGACGCTGGCCGGGAGAGGAAAAGAGGTGAGTTGGTGGTGGTGGTGGTGGTTGTTGGCCGTGGTGGTTGTTGGCAGTCAAGACGACGAGGTGTGGGCACAGAGGGTCGGAGCTGCCTCTTTCAGGCGTCGATGGTTGGGTGTGGCAAGCACGATGCTGTCGAGGGAAAGCGGAAGGAACAAAAAGAGTTGTCAATGGAGTACGTGAAATGTTCGCACACCTCGATGCAAGCGCACACGGAATACGGGGACAGTCGACGCCCTCGAGGCCAGACTCAAGTCTACCCAGGGCCCGTCACAAGGTGGGCGAGGGCAAACTATGCGGCTGGCCGTTGCTTGCCCTGCCTTGTGGATGTCGGCCACGAAACCCCAGATTGGCTGGCTAACCAGGCTGAGTTTAGCAGCTCACAAGCTCGAAAGAACCTGAGCTGGAAGCGAAGGTGCCGGTGGCCAGAGATGCACTAGCCCCCGGTGAGGCTCACTAAAACTCTCCATTCGCCACCCTCGCTCGGGCCCTTGGCCAAAGCACAGGCTAGACTGACTGGACTGACTGACTGACGGGCCGGGCGCGGTGCACGACTCTACCAGAAAGGAGGGTGGCAACAGCTCTCGACCAAGCCCAAGCTAGGCCTTTGTCAGCAGCGCCGGCACACTGCACACCCAAGAGACTAGAGACTACCAGCCTCCGCGGCTCGCTCTGTGGCAAGAGCGGCATCATACAGATGTCCACATAGGCAGGTGCACAGCAGGACAGATGCCGTTTGTTCCACTTGCAAGTGCAGTAGCATGATTGGGCCATGCCCGCCACAACTAAACACGCGCCGTCCGATGCAAAAATTGAAGCTAGGAGTCGTAGTGTAGCTACGGGAAGGATCCACCGGGAAGAAAAGCGACGGGCTCAAAGCTTTATCTTGCTCTGGAGAGAGAGAGTGTGTGTGTGTGTGCCCACTGCCACTGCCACTGCCCAGGTTATCTGCGGTCATCTGCAGTCATCTGCATCGAGATGCCCCTGCGAGACGATCGAAGCGCAGCCAATGGCCGGGGCCTCACACACCCGGGCGGTACTTCTGCTACTGTGTGTATAGTGCGGAATCCAGCGAGTCACGTCACGTGGCGGTGTTTTTGTACTGTACACCGCGGTACGGCGGAGGCCAACTTCTATCTTTACACGTAGTGGAGTCTGACTTAGTCTTACAGTACACTACTTGGGGGACCTGCACCCCGAACTTGGTTTCCGCACTGGTATAAGCGCGCATCCGATGAATCTTAGCCCGTGCACCGGGGGCTTGGTGGGCCTCGTGCACACAAAACCAAAACGGACCCCTCCACTACTAAGAAATAGGAAAGAGTTGTAACGTACCATCTTACAGTAGTGTGCCATGTACACTATTCTCTGACTGCGTCCGTCAATGTGTGTGTGTGCACTTTCGCCATCACATGGCCATCACATGGCACATGGTTCACAGGCCTGCCAGCCCCACTACCGTTTTTCCGACGATGAGTTCGAGGGTGAAGCTCAGTCCAGTGTCGATGCTTCGACTGTATTGCCTGTCTGAAGAGGCAGAGGCACAGGCAGAGACAGAGAGGCAGAAAGGCCTGTAAGACTTAGTCATTGGTCATGTGGGCGTCGAGACTAAAAAAAAAACACCTTGAAACGAGTGGTCATGCATGCAGGATGTGGGCGCTGGCAAAGTGTAACCTAGCCAGCGCCCCCAGCGCCCCCAGTGCCCAGACCCCATGTCGGAACGTGGTGCTCACAATTGGCACGCTTACCTCCTAGGTTCCAAGACAACTTTGTGGAAATCTGGGGTAAAGGCTTGGGCTATCGAGAGTAGCCGCGCAAGCCACATTGCTGGGTGCAGTACGGCACACGTAAGTTAAGGATTTACAGTGGAAAATTACAGTTCTTGCCGAACGAACTAATAATTCTGTGATATTAGGCTCGCAGCTCCGGGGCTCATTTGGACGCTTTCGTTAACCTGCCTCGAAGCAGTAATCCGGTTGCCAGCAATACGGTACGCACACACGCACACACACACACCTTACGTACGGGTGCGTGTGCTGCTTGCCAATTACTAGCAACCAAACAGCCCTGCCAGTCGACTCCATTTCCCCGCGCCACTACTGGACGGATGATCAGGGCCACTGGCGCCCCTCAAGGCTCCACTCAGCACATGACCGTCGAGCCAGTTAGGCCTCTCGCTGGAGAGACTGTGGGGACGGGCGTGCCGCATCCGGCATGGTGCTGCCAAGCCTCGTCTCACCCCACTGTGATGTGTGCGGGATCTTCGTTCTCCAAAATCCACTCCCGCCCCTCTGGTAACTTACATGGAATTACACTTTTCTGGGTTCACCGACGACCGTCCAATCGCTTCTGCATCACACACTGGTAAATTCTTCGCCTTCTGCATGTCAGTCCTGTCAGTCAAACACATGTTTTATGTACAGTCTACATGGCCAGGTGGTCCGTGTGAGCCCACCGACTCCAACGCTCGCTCCCTGGCAGGACGATCTCCTCGGCCGAGATAATTTCCTGGTGGCCTAATCAGTACCAAGCCGGGAGGTTTCAAGGTACCAGTACAATTTCATTCCGATGATTGAGATTCGCCCCCAGCCCAGCTTTCCACGACCCTGCTGACGCCAAGTGCTGCAAGCGCCTCTAAACTGCTCTTGCCATGCATGCACACGCATCCTTGAACCCGGATTACTGCAAGATGTACAGTAAAGTATATTGTACCTACTTAGGTACTTTCCTCCGGCCTGCCTGCCTGCCCCTCCACCCCACCATCGCATTTCCCAGTCCCATCGGACAAGGCCTCTTGGATGTGGTGCCGAGCCGTCCATATAGGTGCCGTGCCGTTCACATGCAGTCTGGAGTGCGAGCTGTGCCGTATGCGGTAGGTACACACGGTTGCGAGCATCTCTAGCGACGTGCTCGTGTCCAAGGATAGGCTTCTCATAGCCTTCGCTGCTTGGCATTCTGTATTCCATCGAACGACTTTTGGACTCTGTCACCGACGAGTGCAGAATTCCCCGTCAGCCTCCGGGTCTCTCTCCCGCCGCTGGCTGTTGTAACGCAGCAAGGCAACCTAGGTTCGTGAGTCGACCACACCTGGATTTCAATGGCTGAAACCACGAGATGCAACCCTTGGCCACCACCACACACTGACTGCTCTCGCCCGTCTTTACTCACTGACAATCGTGGTCATACACAACCTCCACAGTCTCTCCCACCTTTCCACCTCTTTGTCTTCTTTCCTCATCTCATCTTCCGCTGGAACAGCGTACTCCTTGATAAAACACTCAAATGGTCTTCCCTTGGGTGCCAACTCTGGCCCTTGGTTGCCAGACGACTTCATCTCCTCCTTCTGCTCCTGTAAATCGCCCCAGAGATGAAATAACTTTTCTTTCAACTTCACCAGCGCCTTCCTGTTCTCTCGCAGATTACACGGATCCTCTCGTAGGAGGAAGTCACCATCAGGACCGTAGACGTGAAGTTCCATTTGTTTGACCCTACCATCAGCTGTTGGCGTTGGCTTGGCATCTTCAACAAGGAGAATAAATCGCCATTCCCACTTCACCCCGTCGTCATCCCTACTCGCAGATATGCCCTCTTGCGTGAGATCAACGTCACTGACACTCTCACCGTCACTCAAACAAGCGTACTCGGATTCGCGTACTGGTGCGCAGAAATCCTCGAGATTATCTGGGAAGAAGTCGACAACACGGATGCGTGACTTGTAGCAGCAGTTTTGGAAGGGTAAGTGATACGTGTTACCGCTGGGAGTGCTGCGCTTGAGGGTGTCTGGGGACAGGATCGTGGCAATGGGTGTAATGGGGATAGCAACGTTGTTGCAGCGAATGGCGTCGTTGGTTATCGGCATCCGCGGCGTAGGCTGCTTGTTGGTGCCAGTGCCGGCCTCGCTGATGTTGATGGCAGCACTGGCAGCACTAGCAGCACCAGCAGCACCAGCAGCCGCTTTTGCCCTTTGAGCCCTCTTCTGCTCTTTCTTCTCGCGATTCTTTTTCGACTTTGGGTTCGAGACCATGCTTTCGTTGTTCTCCCTTTGCTCCTTATTGGGCCTCCGTGTTGTTCCTGGGTCTCTGATAAAGGTTATTCCCTCCTGTCTGCAGTGGTCTTCATATTCTCGCCTTCGCCGAAGAAAAGCTTTGAATTTCTCGTCCTTCTCGCTCGCCGTTCTCTTGACAATCTGGACATTGATTTGCTCTAGCCTTTGGTTATCTGTCCTGCAATGGCCTTCCAATTTGGTTCCAATTTTATCATAAGTAATGTTAACATTCCGTAAGTATACAAAATCACCAGGCTGGACATTTTTTGTAACAAAACCACAATGTGGCACCCAGCAGTGTATTGCCATGGTCATCTTGCCCCATGGTCCTGGCCAGGTGGGCTTGGAGTGGTTGTCTACATATCCAAATCGATCACCATAATCGTGATTCATTCCTTCTTGGCCATCCCCATTTCTGTAATCAAAAAGGTCTGCGTGTTCCGTGTAGTCGGTCACAAACAACTCACATCTATCGCCAGTTTTCGGATCCCAGATGCGTCGAACTTCGCATAACAGGTCTCCAAAGATACCCTTCTTGCCCCTGGGCACAACGACATCACTGATGAGGGTGAATTTTTGCCGTTGATCTGCGATTGCTTGAATTCTCTGACCACTCGACGCATCTTGAGAGGAGCACAGAGGCCTCCGCCAGTTATCGGGATTCTCAAGGCTCAGGATGTATTTGGCGTATCTCAGTACAGCAACCGCGGGAGACGAGCCTCGAATGCTGGCTTTGCTGGGGAGGTGGACAATAATGTCACTGCCATCCGGAGACTTGTCATCTCTCACGCTCTTGTGCTCAAGTATGGCCCACCTAGTAGCAGCGTTGGAGATCATCATTTGGCCCCGCTGGGAGTTGAGTTTCTTGATATTGTACAAGATAACTATATCCCCCGTACTGGTGACCTTGGGAAACTGGGACTCGTCGTTATAAAAGAATCGGATTTCCAGGCCGGATTGCCCAACCCAGGAAGGGTCATGAAGCTCAACGGTCATGGTCAATTGGGTTCCTCGAGATTTTATTATATCTTTGTAATCCGTGCACACTCCAATTACATTCATGAGCTGGAAAGGGTCACTGTCATAGGCGTCTTGAAGGCTTACGAAGCCTGCCGGTATCGGTTGGATATCCATCCTGGGCAGATGTTGCTGCCCTTGTCCTCTCGTCTGCCGCTAGTAGTAATCAAAGACCTGGAAAAGGACTGTCACGTGCCATATCGGCCGGAAAGGCTTAGCGCGCCAAGACTGGAGGGGTGCGTGCGCATCTCTCTGTTTGAATGCGACTTCCCTTAAGGCAAATTAATTCTTCATTTTGCCTGATTACTTCTTCGTTTGTGCAGACTGCAACTCTGTGTCTCCTCTGCAGTGCGCTGCAGATTCATCTTGATAGGAGTTCCTGCGTCACAAATCCTCTCGCCCGTCTCGCCTGTGAGCAAATTTTGCATCGGAGATACCATCGGTCAACATGGCGGAAAGATACATTCCAGAACACCGACGGACCAACTTCAAGGCCAAGAGCAGTTTCAAGCCAGATGAACTCCGCCGCCGCCGGGAGGAGCAGCAAGTGGAAATTCGGAGACAGAAGAGAGAGGAAAACCTCGCCAAGCGACGAGGCGTCGGAGAGAGGGGCCAAGTTGGTATCAGCAACATCACCGAAATCGACAGTGAGGATGAGGCGGGTGCGTTGGAAGGCGAGGTAAGTCATCCAGGCATTTGCACCCAGCCCGCCACAGCCGTCTGACAGTGTCCCAGCTCAGCACCGAACTTCCTGAGATGGTGAAAGGAGTCTTCTCCGACCAGATCGACGCCCAGATTGCCGCCACCACCAAGTTCCGTAAGCTCCTGTCCAAGGAGCGTAACCCTCCGATCGAGAAGGTCATTGAGACTGGTGTTGTCAGCCGCTTTGTCGAGTTCCTGCGCTCGCCCCACACTCTTGTCCAGTTTGAGGCTGCGTGGGCTCTGACCAACATTGCATCCGGCTCTGCCCAACAGACCCAAGTCGTGATCGAGGCTGGCGCTGTCCCTATCTTTGTTGAGCTCCTGAGCAGCCATGAACCTGATGTCAGAGAACAGGCTGTTTGGGCCCTGGGTAACATTGCCGGCGATAGCCCCGCTTGCCGTGATTACGTCTTGAGTCAGGGTGCCCTGAAGCCTCTGCTCGCACTGATCGGAGACGGACGTAAGATGAGCATGCTCAGAAATGCAACCTGGACGCTGTCGAACTTCTGTCGAGGGAAGACTCCCCAGCCAGACTGGAATATGGTGAGTCCAGCCAGCGATTTGTTGGTATCAGCCTGCTAACAAAGTGCCAGATCCACCCTGCCCTTCCTGTTCTTGCCAAGCTGGTCTACATGTTTGACGACGAAGTCCTGATCGATGCCTGCTGGGCCATCTCCTACCTCTCTGATGGATCCAACGACAAGATCCAGGCAGTGATCGAAGCCGGCATCCCACGGAGGCTTGTTGAACTCCTCATGCATGGCTCCACCTCGGTGCAGACGCCTGCGCTTCGATCGGTTGGCAACATTGTCACAGGTGATGATGTCCAGACTCAGGTCATCATCAACTGCGGTGCTCTGCCCGCACTGCTATCACTGCTCAGTTCCCAAAAGGATGGAATCCGCAAGGAGGCGTGCTGGACCATCTCAAACATTACAGCCGGCAACCCTACACAAATCCAGTCGGTTATCGACGCCAACATCATTCCTCCACTGATCCATCTCCTCTCTAATGGGGACTTCAAGACTCGGAAGGAAGCTTGCTGGGCAATCTCCAACGCTACGAGCGGTGGTCTTCAAAAGCCAGAGCAGATTCGATATCTCGTGTCCCAAGGATGCATCAAGCCGCTTTGCGACCTGCTTGCCTGCCCTGATAACAAGATTATCCAGGTTGCATTGGACGGCCTTGAGAACATCTTGAAGGTCGGTGAGATGGACAAGGAGGCAGCAAACCCTCAGAGTGCAGAGGCACAAGTCAACAGATATGCTTTGTTCATTGAAGAGGCCAATGGGATGGAGAAGATTCACGATTGCCAAAACAACGCGAATGAAGAAATCTACATGAAGGCCTACAACATCATCGAGCGATACTTCTCGGACGAGGAAGATGCTGGTGCTGATATTGAAGAACTGGCGCCTCAGGCCAATGCAACTGGCTACTCTCTGGGCTCGAATCAGCCCCAAGGCCACTTTAACTTCACCAATGGCAATGACTCGATGGACATGTGAGCAGGCTTGGTGAGCCCTGACGCACTGCAGTCACGAGAATACCATACACATGGGTCGAGAACATCAGAGACCTGCGTATTATAGCAGCGCCTGCCTGGAGACAACTAGGTAGCCAGATTCCTGGCATGAGCAGCCCATCATCCCCATCGTCCCCAGCATCCCCAGCATTCACAGCATCCCTAGCATCCCCATTGTTCCCATCACCCCCTGGTCACCCCCATCACCCCCATCACCCCGCCCCGACTTGCAAGGCTTAATCCATCACCTCCAACAAATGTCATCTTCCTTTTGAAATGTACCCCCACGATCCCACGATGGCCCAGCAGATGCACAATCATGTATACCCCTTCCGCAGTTGCCCAGCACACCCCTTTCCTTTCATACCTTAGTAGACGGTGTTAGGGACGCCCGAAATGGCAAGGAGATGTTTTCGACTTCTACTAGGATATCGGCCAGGAATTGTTTTTTTGCTGTGGTTGCTATTCCATTGCCAGACAGACACCAATCAAGCATATTCACGGCCTATAAGTGGTCAAGACTCGGTTAGTCTGTTTCTCCTGCCATTGGATTCTAGTGCTGCCGTCTTGGTGCATGGGAAGAGACCCATGATTGGAGTCTTTTCCCGTGGGGTTTCGGTAAAATAGAGAGCAAAGATTCCAAAACACAGTTCATTGAATACTAGAATTCTAGAATTCACCTGCTGGGCTTGCAGCAAGTTGGCTTGGAGCAAAGATAAACTCGCCCGAATCCTGATATATGGAGGCTGGCCAACACCGAGATGAGGATCTAGACCAGCGTGGGGGGGTGAAGTGTCTTGGCGATCCCTTTGTAGGTGAAATCCCACAGTGGGCCGGGAGAAACCGCCACAGAGTGGCTTTCTACACATATACTGTACAGTACAGTGGAGGACTCTTGCAGGTGTGGGGGGGAGGCGGTCCGATCTCGCCAGGTGGGTAAGTACGCGAGTACACGTGTAGGATGGATTGTGCAAGAATGAGGTAACTTGAAAGAGGAAAGCGCGACACGGCCTGGTTCTTGGCCAATCGATAGGGAAGGAGTAAACACGCACGAGGCAGAATGATTGGCTGGATGTCTCAAAGAGGGTCAACGGGGTCTGGGCGGTGGGCAGTGGGCAGAGAGCTAGCTGTGTGTGCAAAGAACAAACAAAATCAATCAATCGAGAACGTGGGCGAAAAGAGCGTTTAGGTTTGGGCGTCGCGCCGCTTCAATGTCCAGCTTTCACCGCCCAAAGGGTGTGGCACGCGCCAGGCAAACTGGTGAAGACTGGGCTATTGGGCCAATCAGAAGGTCTTACGGTGACACCCGTCCCCAGGGACGGACGCGGGTCATTCTTTCCTTTTGCATGCAAGTATGCAAGTTCGTGTGTCAACAAGAGGCAGAGAGAGAGAGGGAGTGAGAGGAGAGGGAGGACCGGGGGCGGGCAGCCCACTCGGGTACACCCACCCTGTGAGAATATAATTAGATCGATGACAAGACTCACGGGCATTATTAGGAGCTTTTTTTTTTCCTTGTGCGATGGCGCTCTCGCCGCCTTTCCTGTGTCTCTCTTCTACCGATACCTTGACCGACAACTCTGTTGTCTGCCTCTTGTAGGAGGTCTCAGAGTGTACAGTGCCGACAGGGCTGAGCCTACTACGCTTCGGTGGGTGTTATCACACACACAGACACACACATTCACAAACACAGAGTGAAAGACACTCGACAGTGTGATTGATTCCAGCAACAATCCATCTGTTCTTGTTGACTGTGCCCTCCTCTACGAACTGAGATGTGGAGGTGACAAGACGGCAGTGTGTTGTGGAAAAAAAAGCCAAAAAGTCGGGAAGGTGGGCAACTCCTTGGGGTGCCAAGGAAAGTCAGTCGCGATGGCCCGTCCGACAGTGGCTCCTGAAGCAGTGCCATTTCTCAGCAGAACGTCAACCTCAGCGTCAGCGTCAGCGTCAGCAACAGATTTAGATATTGAACAAGGATCAGGCGACGCTCAGCAGCAGCACTCTGGCGGCGACGACCTGGGGCAGTCACACCCAGGCCGCATAAGCAGCGACTCTTCCTCTGCCTACTGGCCCAGGCGATGGCCAGTGCTCCTGCCGCGAAGCTCCGAACCGTGGAGACTTGCCTTCTTTCCCATTTGTGGCGCTGAAAAGGCGCCCGTCGCAGTCGCCCGGCGTTCAGCCCTACGCAGAGTGCTGCGCCTCCTTCTGCTCTCCTTGATGGTTCTGTGGGTGCACCAAAATGGTTCTACTATAATTGTTATGTGGGAAAACCCCTTTTGCTGACTGATTCCTCCTCTCCAGCGGTGCCCTCCATCTGATCACGCTCCTCTGCGGCCTGTACTTGTCCTTGTTCTCTGACGACATCGACTGGCCCGAGAGTTCTGCTCCTCACCGGCATGCTGGAGCTGGGTTCCCTCAGCTCGAGCCCGGCAACGGCAACGGGCCGTCAGACATCACGGCAGACGTACTCCCCGTTGGCTGCCACTCGCATAATGACTACTGGCGGAAGAAGCCGCTTTTCTCTGCCCTGCATGCCGGTTGCACGGGCGTCGAGGCCGATGTTTGGCTCTTCAACGACGAGCTCTACGTCGGCCACAACACAGCCGTGCTGACGCCCGCACGAACGCTGCGCAAGCTCTACATTAACCCTTTGCTCAGGATCCTTGATAGGCAGAATCCAATTCACAGCCTGCACCCAGACCTCGACACCCCCCGCAATGGCGTGTTCGACACCAATCCAGCGCAAAACCTCGTTTTGCTGATTGATTTCAAGGGTGACGGCGAGGCCGTCTGGCCGCACGTCTACCGCCAGCTTGAGCCGTTGCGTGAGCGGGGTTACCTGACCCACTTCAATGGCACTGCAGTGGTAGAAGGGCCCATTGTGGTTGTGGCCACGGGCAACGCCCCGTTCCACCGCATCGTGGAGAATGATGATTATCGAGATATCTTCTTCGATGCGCCGCTGGATCTTATGGACAAGGCCTCGCCAATTTCCGCTTCCGACGACGACGACGATTTGGAGAAAAGTCAGGGACTGGGGCTGCCCAGCTCCAATGGCGGGCAGGGCTATTCTGGTGCTGCACCACGCAACCCCAACGCCTACTCACCTCACAATTCGTATTATGCCTCGGTTTCGTTTAAGAAGGCCGTGCTTGGCTTCCCAACTCTCTGGCGGAATCGGCTCAGCCCTTCCCAAGTCGAGCTTATCCGCGCTCAGATCAAGGGAGCCCATGCGAGGGGGTTAAAGGTTAGATATTGGAGCGTGCCTGGCTGGCCTATCTCTATGCGGAATTACCTCTGGCGAGTCCTGGTCCGCGAGGGCACCGACTACCTGAACGTCGACAACCTGGCACAGGCCACCAAGGGCAAGTGGGGCAAGCATGTTTGGGGAAAGGAAACCGGTTGGTGGTTCCGCTAAGTCGTCGAGGAGGAGGAGGAGAAGGATTATGATGATGATGAGCATGGTTGTTGTTCAAAACAGCCAGGGGGCGTTTTGTTTTGGTCGTTGAAGCATCGATTTTTCTATACCCTATAGTTCTGTGATACCCCCCACCCGAATTGAGTTAGATGCAGAGTTTTGTTGCAGTGAGTTTGAGTTATTTTTTTCTCTCTCCCTTCTCCCCTGCCTGCTTCAAGTCGTCTCAAAGGCCCTGTCTCTGTCTCTCGGCAAGTGGCCCAGTTCGTGAACCCCCCTACCCTGTCTTACCTGTTGGGGATAATCTCCGTCAAACTACCCAGATTCCTCCCTCTGCCCCCCCCCCCGCACCCCTGGTTGTCGCACCAACAAGTGGGGGAAAGTATCATCCTACACGGTGCACGTACACGTACATGTACGTGCAGAGGCAGGCAGGCTACAAGCGGAGAGCTCCGTGTGAGGAGGATCTGTCGAGGTATTTGCCCAACGGCAACGGTGAGAAGAAAAAAAGAAAGCATACACACATAGTACACGTGTACATTCGAATCATTATCATTCCCAGCGCTAACATTGGAAAAGGGCGGCTGCTATTATTATTATTATTATCTTCATTCATAGTGCAGTCTTTCCTCTTCCTCGGGCTCAACACATGACTGGGGGCGGGAGAGACAAGGAGGACTGGGACTGGGACTGGGACTGGAGACTGGGTGAATGATAATAATCGCTGCCCTAGTACATCATGTACAATAGAATGATATATCAATCGGATATTAGTGGTATTGCCCGATTGTTGTATGTCGTTATAAATCAGTCACTTCCGGAACGCCTGGCTAATTCGACTCACTGCCATCCAAAGGGATTGTTGAGTGTGTTTTTGGAGCTTCACATAGCCGGCGGTCCACCTGAGCCGCCTTCTGGTGATGTATCGCCTTCGACCGTCTTGCGCCATGCTTCAGGTAAGCAGACGCAGACTAGTGGGAATGCCTTGATCTCGCCGGAAGGTCTGGGTGACTGCCGACCAGAGCCTTGAGAAACACCGCTGTCACGCTGGGCCCTGCCCTTGCCTTCGTAATCTTCAGCCCGGTCCTCAATGCGAACACCGGTTGCCCAGCCATCATCCCATATGCCGACAACTCTGAGCATATCGCCTCGTTCTAGTTCAAACTCGTCGCCCGCTCGCGGCTGATAAGCCCAAAGCACCGACACTTTATCGCCAGGGTGGATGTCGTCGCTGGAATAGTAGTCCTTGAAGAACGGCAGTTGCTCTGACTGGCCACTAGCCATACCTTCCGGTGAAGAATACTCATTGCTGTGTGGCGAGCTACCATTGTGCGAGTTGCTCGCGGGCGACTCGTGCTTGCGAGAACCCAGGCCAACGAGAGCCTTTGAACCCGAGCGTGGTGTGTCGCCATAAGGGTCCGTATTGCCCGTCATATTTCGGACCGGTTCATCGCTCTGAAGGGCAGACATGCGAGCGACACGACCTCCAGGGAGGACCTCGTAGCCTTGCTGGGGCGAACCCGGGGGATGATGATAGGACATGGATGGAGGAACGCCCTTCCTCTGTGGCGAGGGTTGATTGAGGAGGCTTCCGGATTTTCTATCGCGCCTCCAGCGGCGGAGGAGAATACAGCAGAAAATGAGAAGAGCCAGCAGCAGCAAGAAGCCGAGCACCGAGCCGATAACAATTCCGGCAATGGCTCCCTTGCTGAGGCCGTCATGATGCTGCGCTGCAGGCGTAGAGGTCGCACTAGCAGTAGCGGAACTAGATGCTGTCGTAGTTGTAGTACTGAAAAGGTTGGGGAGTGATGAAAACACCGGCAGGGAGACATCCTGGCATCTACCTGTGGCGTTGGACGTTAGGCAGCACGAGTCGGTTCCATTAGTGGTGCTCTCTCGACAGAAATCGCATAAGCCGATCAAATTGGAGCTGAAACCACAGTCCTCAGGCTCATTGACTTCTCCAGAGATACACGAGCCGCTCAGTGAGTTGGCCGGTAGGGCGCAGTTGGTGAAGTCGGCTCTTAGCTGGTCCTGATAGTTTGACTTCCTGCCCGAACACAACGAGTTGGTGGCGACAATCTCGTACTCACTCTGTGCTAGCTGCGCACACGAGTCGGCACATAGTGGTGTTGGGTTGGTATCGCCGCAGGACTCCCTCGAGTTCTGCACGATGCTATTGCAGATGAAGCTGCGGGTGTATCGAGCATAGTACGAGGTTGTGTTGCTCAGGTCGACGTTGTCGCATCCAAACAGATCGACGTACTTGGATGAGACATAGGCCTGTGTCACGTAGCTCTCGAGCTCTTGGTCAAACTCGTCGACGTTCGAGACATAGGCCAGGAAGGGGCTATTAACTTCATTAGCCACACAGTTCGTGCGATCTGATGCTCCAGTGTACACTCACAAGAACCCAACCAGCGTGCTGTCCACTGATATCGACGACGAGTTGAAGGCTGAGCAGGCCTTGGATTGCGCCAGTGATATGCAGCTTTGAGCAAGAGTCTTATTGCCCAGGAGGGAGACAGCGAGCAGAACAGCTAGCCGTCGCCGGGATGTTGCCGTCGATGGCATCGTAGTGTTTGTCTACGATTTTCCAAAATTCCTGAACTGGGCTTCTCACTCCCTCCCGCTCATCGTCAATGTTCAATCCTGGATGAAGCTTCCAACCCGGTCGGAGCCTTGGGGAGCTCGTTGCTGTCGAGGGAACGACAGTCGCAACAGTTCCAATGCTGGTGTAGTCTCCCCCGCCCTGCTGGTACGAGTCGCCGTGCGCGTTCGCGTCGGGCTCCTCCCTCCCAATCAAGTGTGCTGGAAGGCTGAAGGGGATCCAAAAATGTCAAACGAGCGACAGAGGGTCGGAACAAGTCAAGATGTCACCAGATGGGTCGGATGATAACGGTGTTTGACACTGTTAGAGAGAGAACTGACAGAAGGGAAGCTCAGCTGGCAGGTACGGACAGGATAATTGGCAGCGGGAGATCGCAGGAACGACGGAGCCACTGGTGGCAGGCACCGACAAGCCTCAATTGGTGTCGGCTGGTCCCAGTGTTTGTGGGATAGTCGCGCGCTAAGGCTTCATTGGGTCTAGGCCCAAGCCTAATAGCGGTATGATGACAGGGGTGTTGGGCCGTCAGCCAATGGGGGCGTGATGTCTGTGCCAAGGCTAAGCCCTTCAGTTCGATGTTAATTTCTGGGAAGCCACTTGCCCTGTCTGTCATGTTCCCCGAGAGGACATATGACATCTGGCGAGGGACCGACTATGTTTGGCCATGTTGTTGACAGCAGCTTCAGCATCGTAACAGCCACTTACGCTGTATAGACCGTCTGTACCATGGCAGCACTGTGCCGTATATTGTGGCCGGGACTGGGGCGTCGGGATGGCTGCATGTAATTTCCTCAGCGGAGCTTTGATTACATAGTGTACTTTCCTGCCTTGTCCTAAGAATCAGCCAAGTGGGCCTCATCAGCCACGGGAGAGATTGCACGCGACGGAACGACCAACAACTCTCTTTGCGCACCACTCACATTGCGCGCTTTTTGTTGTTGTTTGCTGCTCGATGCGGCATGGGTCGTTTGAGAATATTATCGGTGAGGACGTTGAACAATCGGTTGGCTTTGGCGAGAGGTGATATGTTATCTCTGTCATATGAGCTTCTCGGTGCCGTTACTTCTCAGCTCTTTCCTGTCTTTGCCGAGCCTTTGTCAGCAACTTGCATGGTACACGTATAAATCACGGCAATTTCCGACACACGTTGCACATGACAAGATCACTAGCCAAATATAGCCATCGCTCCTTCTTTCTTCTGACCAGGTGGTACTTGCCAAAAAACTACGATTGCGAAATGGAAGACACCCAGGCAGATGACCAGTCGCTATCTGCATCAACAGTACCCAAGAAGCGAGATGCCTTCGCACAGCTGATGTCACCTAGAGATTCTACTCGTTCTAGACAGCCCAAGCCGGTGAGGACTTCTGCTAATAACCCTCATGATCCTCGGAATGGCCTCCTTCCATACATTCAGCACCCAGAGAGGTATCCGTCTGCTGTGATCAGGTACACAGAACACTCAGTCTTGCTATATGATGCTTACCCCAAATCACTCGTACATCTTCTGCTTCTGCCAAGGGATCCAACAAAGTACAACCTGCATCCACATGCAGCGTTCGCAGACAGTACTTTTCTCGCATTGGTACGCTCAGAGACAGAAGCAGCTGTGAAACTGGCAGCATCAGAGCTCTCTCGACTTCTCTCACCTGTGTCTCAAAGTAGCCAGGCCCGAATCAGCGCCATGAATGCGCCAGATCCCCCTGCTGAGCTTCCACCAGGCCGAGATTTCGCGAGCGAGCTGAAGGTTGGCATTCACGCTCACCCAAGCATGAACCAGCTCCACATCCACATCATTTCCCCGGACATGTCTAGGGATACTATGAGACATCGCAAACACTACAACAGCTTCAATACTGACTTCTTCATTCCGCTTGCCGATTTCCCGCTTCATCGTGACGATCCACGGAAGACAATCGCATATCAGAACGACAACCTCAAGAAAGATTTTCAATGTTGGCGGTGTGGTAGGATGTTCGGCAACAAGTTCAAGGAACTCAAGGACCATCTGAAACGAGAGCTGGACGAGTGGAAGAGGGAGTAACTGTTGACAATTAATGCAATGGACATTTCCAATGTCCTGCATATGGGAAGCATTGTGTTTGTTGACTCTATGGGAAAGTTCTGACTGGAAAGGCCGATGAAAGCTGAGGATATATCATGAGTCTCATTTCACGAGTGCGCATGTATTTGGTATTGGTAGGCCCAAGAACCTGCATGAAGATGCAAGTACTACTAGGTCTTCATATCTCGCATTCAGCAGATCTACTCCTTTCATTTCATTCATATGTGATCAGATCACCTCTTGCCAGCCTGGGCATCCAACTTCCTTGCCTGTATTCCAACTACAACTTGCTCCTCTTCGTCAAGCCAGTGTCCCAACTCCTAGCCAATCTAAGAGGACCCGGAAAGAGTATTGAATGAAGCCCTGCACATCTGTTGTAACTGCAATCTACGTAATACTAGCCAGCTGCCCTTCTCTTTCCTCTAGACGTTCTGATCGATGACTGAGATCTCGTTCGGCGTTCCGGGTAGGTGCTATTGTATGAGCGCTCGAGAGCAAGACTGGAGTTGGAGTAATCATTAGTCAGTCAGCATGCGAATAGTAGGATGGTAACTCCGTCAGATTCTATTAATCTCCGGGTGTCCCTGGCAACCACTTGAAACTGGTCTAGCCTATCCTGGTGCCTATGTTCTGTCCCCGATGCAATGCATTCTTGCCAAAAAGTGCACCGTGTTCTCTCCTCGAGCAACACCTTTTCATATGATTCCAAAAGCGGTGTGAACCAGATCTACACTGAATTTGAATACCAGTTTGCAACTGATTTGCACCGATTTATACTGATTTCATAGTCGCTAAATCACTACAATCCAGCTGGGGATTAGCTACCTCATAGTTCTTGCTAGCAATCAGACCTCCCACCTGGTAGTATATTGCTTTCGTATCTAATTCAAACCAGAGGACCCCTAAGTTCTTGCAGGTGCACCAAGTCCATGATATGCAGGACGATTTAGTATCCAATGGGTGTCTCTCTCTCAGGCAGTTGAGGGTAAGTAGCCGCTGACCTGGAGGCCCGGAAGTAAAGAAAGGCGGGAGCGAGTGTGAATGGGCTCAACTCTGGCCAGGTGGCCGTTGTTCTTCCCCGTCATTACTACTTAAGTACGCAGACCAAGTTGAAACCAGTTCAAACTGAACAAATCAGTGATTTGGCTTGTTTTGGATTCCATTTAGAAGTGCTGCTTGCTGTCCACGGACGGGTACGGGTATGTATAATCAACATTGAAATTTCTCCAAAGTTCATTAAATTAGTTACTACTACTACTTACTTTTTTTATAGTACTATTTTTCTTCTCACAAACAAACCATGGCGGCTTTCAGTCAATTGATGGAAGGTACAACAACAAGATTTGAAATTTCTAGATGATGAGATGTCCTAGGACTAGGTATACTGGTCACCTGGCATCGGCCAGAGACTTGGCCTGCGGCTTGACAGCATCAACTTTATCCACGATGTCAGTACCCTAAGGAAGACAATGAAAGCTGTGTATGCATCAGAGAGTGAGCCGGATCTGCAGGCAATTAGTGGCGACCCCAAGCACTATTAGGTGCAAGTACTGCTGATTTACTAGAGGCATCTACTAGACTTCGCCAAGGAGAGTCTGATGAACAACCACAAGGTGGCATTTGATGATGAGTATCCTTCCTTCTCTACAGGACATCACTATGGAAGGTGCAGTGCCTGCGGTGCTATATTAAAGTGCCTAACGTGAAACGAATACAACTCTATGACTTGTTCAAGAAGCAAACCAGCTTCACAGGGTCTGTCAGCTTGTGTGGCCATTCATTCCCTAGGAAGTGCGATTGTGTTCGAGGCAAAGCATTATGGAAGACAATAAGGTTTGCTTTTGATGTTGAGCAAACGTCTAGGTTATGTTGAACATTCTTTTTATTTCACACTGGCTATCTGAGATATTAATCCATTCGCACTATTGCTTCTCTCCTTTATCGGGAGGGACCCGTCAGACACTGAATAGTAAGTTGTCCAGGACCTTTCTCCTGGTATCTGAGCTACATCTGGTTGCATAGACAGCGAGGTTTCTGAAAAAGGTGAAGTTGAGTAAGAACCCCCAATTGGTGTGTGACCCTGCATCTATCCTATTCAACCGTGGGTGCTTATGAGTCGTCAGCAGTTGAACTGTCTACCACTAGAGGTAGTAGCAGGTGCACTGGTAACCATTATTTGCCTACCCTAGCTGAAACTCCTTGCTTTAACTAAAAATTCCAAGGGCAGACAGACTAGCATTGTTCTCAGTCTCTGAGTACCACCGACCGTTGGCAACCGCCGAGGGAGTTGGACCTATCCAGGATCGCTCATTTGCGAAAACACACCCTAGTCGTAGATATCTGTAGCACACTACTTACAACTACGACGTGGGTTTCGACTGACATAGGCTCTATCTATCACATTTCAAGGGCTGTCTGATGACAGCGACAGGTTGCAAGAACTGAGAATGAGCCCAATCAATTAACCACTGCCTGTATGTAGTAGGTAAAAAGGCCAATTTCATTTCAATAGGCGGCTGATTTCACATCAACTCTCGCATAATTTTCTCGACCTCCCTGTTAGCAAAAGCTTGCCTCTCTTCCTTGGGCAGATTGGCTCCAGCATCTCGGATGGCAACGACTCTTTCCATGAGCTCCTGCATCTCAGATGGAGACATGTCTTCCCCATCATCCCCATCATCATGTTCTTGTCCTTCTTTGAAATCAAGCATAGATAGTTTAAGGCCCATCATTTCCTGCTGCAGTTCCAAATCGAGGCCGTTGTTGTTATTATTATTGTTGCCGCCGCCGTTGATGAACGCATTATTGCCATCTGATGAATCTTCTTCAAGCTCTGCTTCTGGATTGTCAGTCCAGTCGATACCCTCAAGCACTTCCTTCACTCGGTGAATTCCGACTTTCTCTCCGAATTCATTCTTCTCTACTACTACCGTCGTGGTGGTTTCTTGACGACTAGACGGCAGCAACCCGTCCCAATAGACAAAATCCAAGCCAAACATGCCTTCATCATGACACCAACTCTCCATTTTCCCAGCTAATTCCTTGAGTTGTTGTTGTTGTTGTTGTTGGGGGCTAATAATCATCTCTGGGTCAGGCAATGACGAGGATGATCCTCCTCCACCAGAGAGCTGCAGCACGACGATGCTGGCGACATCTCTTGCCGTAATGCTTTCGTCTTCGATCCTTTCACGGAGAGAATGGACTGTTCGCACATATTCTGCAAACCAATCTTCAAGAGGGGATGTTGTTGTTGTTGTTGTTGATGATGATGATGATGATGCTTTAGTGCGTTGTAGGAGGAGAAGCTGTTGAGGTGTAATGGGCAATATGAGGATGATCCCTCCGATTACCGAGCGGACTTCGAGGGCGGGGGGGGAGAGCATGGCAGACTTCCACTGAGCAAGGTCTTGCTCCTCATCCTCCTCGTCATCCTCATCACCCTCGTTGTCGTCGCCTGGGTCGGTGTAATCTGTGTTTTCCACAGAAGGGTATGAAAAACCATTGGAAAGGTCATTTTTTGCACGAGTGGTGGTAGGCGGAGGGGGTAGTTCATCACACCAAATCGTCACGTTAGCGTCATAGTATTTGGTCTTTAAGTGCAAAGGGGGGTGTGAGGTGTAGCCCGAGAAGCTGCTGAGAGAGTCGGGCGGGGGTGTTTCGGTGAGATATTCCAACAGTGATGGGAATGGCGAAGTAATAGATGGCTGCTTCGTGCCCGTTGTTGAGCTGGAGAGAATGAGGAGTCGGAGTTTAGAGGTTTGGGTAGACGTGGCCATTGGAGGGTGGGTAGGAAGGGGGAGTTGGTAAAACCGAATGGATGCCTTGGTATGGAGAGAGCGTGCACGGTCAATGAGATGACTGACAGTTGATGCTTTTGAAGACAATTTGATTTATTTCAAGCAAGTTACGCCTAGTCCGCGATCGGGAGTGTGCGAGATGAGAGAAATAGACGAAGTCGTGAACAAGGCTGAACAAGGCAACGAATGCCTTGAAAATAAGGCAATCGGAGTCTTGGCATTACTGGACATTCATGCGGTCACCATATTGCTGGTCGTGCATCATGAACCATATATCATAGCCTAGGTTGGATAAGAACCAATACCCCCCCTTTTGGTCGAAATCCACTCGCTGCCGACATCCGCTTCAGCCACTGCTCCACACGTAATTCACGTTTGAGCCGGTGGAGAGAGTCTCTCACAGGTCGTATGTCAGAGAGTACCATCAAGATCACGATGAGTAATCATTCATCTCTCCCGAGAATTCCTTCCAAGTGTAGACAAATGCTCGCCTTGGAGCGCACCCTGTATCGTTCCCAGAGATCCTAACCAGAGGTAGCATCTTCGTGGAATTTGGGTCCAGAGTGGAGGGAGAGAGAGTCCAAGGCGGTCCGAGACTCGCAGTAGGTAGTTGCTCCACGTTCCATTCGCTAGTTTCTCGATCAACCTCTCCTGCCTGCTCTCGCTCTGTTGACCGTTGCTCTTCCTCTGGCCAAGCCGACACCTCTTCCTCTGATGCCTCTGCTCTTGAACATGGGCGCATTTCGCAGCATGTCTGGGACTATAATGAACCGTACGTGGCTGCCTCGGATGTAAACCTGGTCCAAATGGGAGACCCGGCCGTCGCGGGCTGTAGCAGTAATGTCTTTAAGTTGGACGTTCATGTTGTCTTCGGCTGTATTATTGACATGTTAGTACTGCACCACACCAGACCGCGAGAGCAAAAAGATGAAACCAACCTTCGAGGAGTTTGCCGCGGTACACCTGACCAGAGGTGAGCTCAAGCGTAACAACATGGCCCTGTCGAGAACGTTCTAGTCAGCTCTTAAGATTCTGAATGCCGGGGGCCTCATTCAACCGTGGAAGAAAAGACTCGCCTGCGCTTCGTTGAGCAGTTTGATGGGAATGCCGATGGTGGAGGTAAGCTTGCCCATGGTTGGGACCTGTCGTGATCGAGGGAGACGTCTATTCAGCCAACAAGTCGAATGAGATGGAGTCGCCAGAGAGATCAAGCGTGCGACCGGACACAAGACCTTCGCCGCAGCCGGTCTACTCTGCGCCAAGGAAAATATGGTCGTTTTGCGTCAGTGGCCGCTTCCGCAACCGCATCACTGTGCATTATCAGTTTTCCATTAACTTTAAACTTAACTCTAATATCAAGCTTGCAAAAGGCGTTCTGATTGGACATTTGTCTCTAGTGGGAGGTCCGTGCGTGACGCTAAAAGTCATAACATTTTAGTGGGGATAACTCGACCTACACATGTAATGGCAACAAAATACATCGATCAACTCCTCTACATCGACTGACACTCTGGAGATGCCCTCCAACTTTCCAGCACTTAGGTTGACTCTTGCTTATCTGCTGCACGAGCCCTCTGCCCTTCTGCCCCACCAGACAGTCTCCACCTTCCTTGCACTACCCATACCTGTGTCATCAGGGATACCTTTGCCAAGCAAGTCCCAGCCAAAGCCAACACCAACACCAACGCCAACGCCAACGCCAACCATTCGAGCTCTCGTGCTTGACAAGGACAATACCCTGTGCCCACCCGAGACCACCAAGCTGCACCCGGACTACATCGCCAAAATCGAAAAGCTCAAAGCCAGCCCTGAATTTTCCAGCAACCGGCACAGCATTCTGATCGTGTCCAACACGGCAGGAAGCACCTCGTCTGCCGCCCACGAAGAAGAAGCCGTCCTTCTGGAGAAGGAACTGGGGCTGGATGTGCTGCGCCAGCACCCCCAACGAAGGAAACCGTTCTGTGGACCGGATGTGTTGGCACACTTCAAAAGGCATGGTGTGACTGACAATCCCGCTGAGATCGCCGTGGTTGGCGATCGGTTGGCGACGGATGTTCTGCTGGCCAGGGATATGGGCAGCTGGAGTATTTGGTGCCGTGATGGCTGGCGAGATCCCCAAGCGCCAGCCCGCGACTACAGGGGGTTTTTCTCGCGTCTGGAGGGCCGGTTTGAGAGTGTTATGAGAACACGGTTTGGGGCAACGGCCCCGTTGCCACGCACAGCTTCATCATCTTCATCTTCATCATCATCATCATGAGCCTGGTGAGATCATGGAAGAGGAGTGGCTTCGCCAGATCACGCGCCGCGCTCCAGAAAACAACAGCACCGCGAGGGAGCAGACTTATCAACAAGTGAAGAAAGATCCTTGTTGTCATGAGCAGATCCATTCCGCCCCGAAGCACTATATTGTTTCTATAAAGGCCACATGCCCTGTTTAGAGTCCAGATTAAACATGAAATATCTTTTTTATTATAGCTTCGCAGTTCTATCCAACAGATCCTTAAGCTCGAAGCGAGGGTAGTCGGCAAACCCGGAAGAGTCTGGTCGTTGTCTGTCCCAACTCCACTTCTGCACGAGGGTAGGGTCCAGTGTGCCTTCAAGCATCTGGATCACGTACTTGCCGAGCACGGGGAAGAACTTGAAGCCGTGGAAGTTTCCGCAGGTCGCGACGTAGAGACCCTTTGCGGCAGAGTGGGGAGAGATGATAAAGTCGGAACTTGTGGTGAATGCATCCCTGTAAAATGTCAGTCAGCAAAGCTGCTTGCAAAAATATATATCCTCATGCGGAACTGAAAATATGTTGCTCAAGAGCCGTGTAAACGTACCAGCAAACGCGAAGTTTCTCCTTCTTCCAGTTTGCGCCTTCGTCGCCGTAGAAGACCTTGCTGGCGTAATCGATGTCCTCCTTCAGCCGACGGGAGATATCCCACTGTGCGTAATCTTTGACTGGGGGGGGCATTGACACGTGCCGGCCTGGAACAACCTCTTTCGTGTTTCTGAATATCGTCTGACCCCACCATTTGAGCTCTCTTTCTGGGGTCGGGGGAAGACTGCCGATGAAGGGACCATCGACGATCTTGTAGCCCTGGACGCCGACGGGCATGCGTGCGAAGCGCTCATATGACTTGTCATCGAGTTTTGTCATTCCGGTCGTGATGCCACCGGCAACAATCCTATCACCCGCCACGAGATCCTTGACGCCACTCGCAGCAGCACTTAGTTCCAGTAGTTTGGGGGTGTATGCACCAGTTGAAAGAATGACATGGGTAGCAGTTAGTGTCTCGCCAGCGGTTGTCTTGACGCCGGTGCACCGGCCATTGTGATCAACCTGCAATGCAGACACTTCGGCCACGACATACTTGACTCCCAACCGCAGGGACTCCTTCGTCACTGCACGCAAAACGTCGCCAGCAGCCACCCAGCCGCTGGTCTTGTTGACCAGTACTTCGGTGACGCCGTCGTAATTGGCGCCTTCGAAAAGTCCGCCGTACAGCTTCCGAGCTTGCTCAACCGGGACGGCAGCCAGGTCAGCCTTCCGGCCAAGCGCCTTGTAGTTGTTGACGACTTCCTGGGCATAGTCGGTGCGACAGATCCAGTAGATGCCGGTCTCGTGGAAGTACGGCTTCCACAGCTCGTCCGACTTGAAGACGTCCTGGGCCTCTAGGGCCAGCTGGCAGTAGACGATGTCGTCGTAGTCGGCACGCACAACCTTGTTCCAGTCCCAAGACGCGGCCACACGAGACTCGGCGTCGTAGGCGTCACGGTCGACTATCGTCACCAAGGCATCTGGGTACTTCTTGATGAGATGGTACGCCGTCGACACGCCGAACACGCCGGCGCCTACGATGATGTAGGAGTGTGCACCAGAGGCAGGAGCCATCGTTTGTGATGTGTTTTTAAACGTTAATACTGAGAAGTCGCGCCGCCGAGCAGCCGCCGACACTATTATGACCCAAGCTCGTGCTGATAGCAACTTTTTAAATTTCCTTACCTTTGGGACACCAAGCCTCTTCTTGGTTAAGCATTTCTTAGGGGAAAGCGGGCGGCGTCTCGGAGAAGTCCTGAAGCTGTGCCCGCCCACACACGCCACGATGGGTGTCCAGTTTGGTGCGTCAGTTTGGTGCGGGGGAAGGAAGGAACGATAAGGTCTATATGCCCGTTTTCAGGCAAACCTTCCCGCGCCCTATGATCAACAGTCCAATCGCACAGTCCGCTATCTCTTGCTCACCTCACTCAGACTCACCATCTTTTGCACAAGCCTAAACGGCCTTATCTTTTGGACTCGGCCAGGCGTGTGTATCTCTTAGGGGGTTGTTATCTCATGATCTGTCTCAGTAGCTCTATCGCACCACCACCACACCGCCTACAGCGCTCTCACACGCAAAAGACTCACCGTCGGGCAGGAGACCGCAGTCCATATTGCGGGCCGACCTGCCGCATAGATGCCATGACAAATAGAATGCTCCTGGCAAGGATCGTGGCCTGATGAATGGGCGCACTTCACTGATGATGCCGCTTACCTGTCGAGGGGCTGGCTGGTCGTTTATGAGTAATCTAGGCCTACAGGACTCGCTGCGCACGGATTAGCAGCGTTGCGGGGATAGCATTGCAAACCATTTGATATTGAGCAGTGATTAAGCTGCGGCGACATAGTAATGCGTAACACAGTCACTGTGCCGGCTCGAAAACATCGACTTTGATGGTCGCTCTCGGCTTTTTTGTTGTCAGGAAATCTATCGCCGATACACTCGAATGAACTCGTAGGGAGGTTGCGTGGGATGTGAGGCATAGGATGTGTTGCGTAGGATATGCTGCGTAGGATATGTTGCGTAGGACAGGATATGTTGCGTAGGTCAGGATATGTTGCGTAGGACAGGATATGTTGCGTAGGTCAGGATATGTTGCTCAGGACATGTTGCTCAGGCTTTGATGCGTGGAATATGCTGCGTAGGACATGTTGCACAGGATATGTTGCTTAGGCTTGGATGCGTAGGACATGCTCGGTGGAAAGTGTCGCATAGGGTGATCTCTGTCGCTGTGGCAGGCGTTTCACACCCGATCTGGTTATGGTCATGGCTTCTCAAAGTTCTGAATGTCAAAAGTCGTTAAATCATGCTATGCTTACAACCCAGACCAAACGCCGGCCTGTACCCAATATTACCGGCGTGGTGTCAGATTCCAAACGCCAAATGCCAAATCACCAAACAAGGCCCTCTTGATTTGTGGAGCAGGCAAGGCCAGAGCAGAGCTCAAGGTCCTTCTGAGTCGTGTACGCACTGCCCGGCAGCGTCTGTCGGGCAGGCCAGATCTCAGTCTTGGCTGCTTGTTCTCGTTTGTGGTGAGCAGTGACTGCCTCACGGACGAGTCTCTGGAAGAATAGGGGGCCTTTCTCCATCTTCGGGTGCATCTCACCATTGACAAAGACTCCGATGTTGATGTTTTTCTGTGCAGCATCACAGAGTTCCTTGTCTTCGCTCATGATCCGCTTGTAGAGCGAGTCAATGAATTTGAAGTCTTCTTCAGAAGAGTTCTTGTTGCGGAATACTTCATAGCGGATCAGAGTTCTCTTTGGGCCGCGGGGAACGAAGCGTTGAGTGAAGAAGAAATGAGGTCTGGCAGGGTCAGCAAGGGATCAGCAATGGAAATATCCTACTTACGAGACGTTCATTGAAGCGTTTGGCCAGAAATAGGTGGCGCAGACTGTGAGACCTTTGGCCTTTTGTTCAGCGGTGGTGGCCCCGTTGTGTTGAATCCAAGCACGCTGGACATTGACACTGTATGAATTGAGATCTGCAACAGTGGGGATGTCAGGATGTGTTGTCTTGCAGTGGTAGCATTCGTTGTAGTTGTCAGCACCGATCTTCCAGTTGTATTCTGCATCGATTTCCCAGAGGTGGTCAAATTCGTAGTTATCCCATTCGAACTGCTTGAGTCTCTCTTGAGTATCTGCACCTTCAAAGTCGTCTTCCCAGGGGACTTCAGGGGTCTGTTTTGCGTCCAGATTGATCCAGATGAATCCATTGGTGTCAATGCGGACGTGAATAGGGAAGAGATTGTTCTGGGACTGATCAAACTCTGGTAGATCCTGGTATCCAGGAGCCTTGGCAAGCTTGCCGTCGAGGGCATAGGACCAGCCATGGTAGCGGCAGGAGAAGATCTTTGACGTGCCGCTGTCTCCCTCAACAACCGGATAGGCTCGGTGCCTGCAGACATTGTGAAAGGCATTGATATTGCCCTTGCGATCCCGAGAAAGAACGATGCTGAAGCCGGCAATCTCGTAACGAAGCCAGTTACCTGGGGTCTTCAATCTGTTCACATGTGTGGTAAAGAGCCACTTTCGTGAGAAAATTGCTCGCCTCTCCAGTTCATACATTTCCTGTGATGTATACCAAGGTCCAGGCAGCGCTCTGACCGAAGAGGACTCATTGTCGGTGGTGGGAGAGCTTCCAAAGCCCAGATAGTTGAGAATAGCTGGAGCCATAGCAAATAATGGAAGTGAAAAAGTCTGGGTGAAATGCTCGTGGATGCAATGAGAAGCCTGAGAATGGCTTTGCTGGCGGGGGCAGCTGGTAGTAGCTTGATAGTCGAGCTGGTAATGATATAGGGCCTTCCCCTATCAGAACAAGGGGCGGCGTCAAGCCCCATGGGGAAATCCGTTCCTTGATGGGCTGATAAGAATGCTCTGCCCGTTATCCCGCCGTCCACAGGGCTAAGCGAAGGTCTGGCCTCAGCTTCATGCTGGAACAATAATCTTGACCCGATATGGATAACATTCACATACTGCTCTTAATCCATTACCTACACGCTCCATGATAGAGGGTCTGGTCCACCAATGGCTTAATAGACCCGG
Source organism: Chaetothyriales sp. CBS 135597 (assembly GCA_003709825.1). NCBI lineage: Eukaryota > Fungi > Ascomycota > Eurotiomycetes > Chaetothyriales > Chaetothyriales sp. CBS 135597. Next base: position 282,113 of record QQXN01000025.1, on the reverse strand, counting down.
TCTATCTGGTTCACATTAGCTTTCATCTTCAGCTGGTTGCATATCTCGTTGCTCTCCTTGGGGTTGGGCCCACGAGCTGCTAACTGGACGTGTAACAAGACAGTTGGACACACCACTGTGCTGGCGGCATTTGGAGGCCTCGGCGACAGTGTCGAGGACGATGTCTCGGGCGATGTGTCCATGGAGCAACGGGAAGGCTGCTCGGCTGCGTTGTCTTGCAGCCCCCCACGTGTCAGTTGACGCTGGCACTGTTTCTCGTGTGTTGATGAAGATCCATGTTCCGAATCAGGATAGCGGGCCGCTGGAGAATTAAAACCAACGACGATGTGCAACGAACGCAGCTTCCCAAAAGGGGAGTAATTTCCCTCGTCAGCCATATCCGTTCCTGCCATGTTGCTGGATAAACTTCACATTTGACGCCTCGATATAACAGTGGGGCGAGACAGATACGAAGTGCCGTACGATAGTTGAGGGGTTGGACCGTCTTGTGGTGTGGTTGTGGCAAGATCACGCGGCGGGGCTTATCTTGCTATCCAGATATCCAGATCTGTCTGCATAGTGTCAGGACGGAATCCATGCCCGTGATAGGCCTACTGACCTCGATGAGACCCTTGCATCGTCTCTTCTCCCATTGGCAGACAAGACGGCAGTCCACACTAGCAACGAGAAGGGGATCCGGGTCCTCTGCTGGATAGCACAGCAACATGGCAGCCATATCTGTGGCTCTTTTGACGGTTGGTCTGTCTCTGATCTGATCCGAAACTGACCTTACAATCGATTCTCACCAATTCACTCACTCACACACTCACACACACCTCACAGCCATGGTGTCTCAGCAGCGGGTCGTTATTCTCGGTGCTGGCATCGTTGGCACCAACCTTGCGGACGAATTAGTTTTGCGTGGATGGAAAAACATCACAGTGGTCGAGCAGGGGCCGTTGGGCATTCCAGGCGGCTCAACATCACACGCACCTGGCCTGGTATTTCAGACCAGTCCTTCCAAGACCTTGTCGTTGTTTGCGCGTTACACCGTCGAGAAGCTGCTGTCGCTGAAGAAGGACGGCCAGAGCTGCTTCAACCAGGTGGGCGGCCTCGAGGTGGCGACGACGCCTGCACGGGTTGAGGAACTGAAGCGGAAGCATGGCTATGCTTCTTCGTGGGGCATCGATGCCCGTTTGATCAGCACAGAGGAGTGCATTAGGCTGTATCCTCATCTCAACAGGGATATTGTGCTTGGAGGCCTGTACATCCCTAGTGATGGCCTGGCTCTGGCCGCTCGAGCGGTGCAGCTGCTAATCGAACGCACAAAGAAGGCGGGTGTTCGTTACCTCGATCTGACCCCTGTCACAGGTATTCATCAAGCTCATGGACGTGTTCTCGGCGTGATCACCGCAAATGGCATTATTCCTGCCGATATAGTTGTCTCCTGTGCTGGCTTCTGGGGCGTAGAAGTGGGAGCAATGGTCAATCTCCCAATTCCCTTGACTCCCCTCGCCCACCAGTACGTCAAGACGACCAGCGTACCAGCGCTCAAGGGCCGCAACCCTTTGCCAAACGGGGCGCAGCTACCCATCCTGCGCCATCAGGATCAGGACCTATACTATCGTGAACACGGCGATCAATACGGAATCGGATATTATGGCCATCGTCCTATGCCTGTTGTCGCGGCATCGCTTGGGCCGACGCCGAAGCATGTTGATGAGAAAAATATGCCTTCACGCCTGCAGTTCACACCCGAGGATTTCGTTCCAGCATGGGAAGAGTCACGGAAGCTGCTGCCTGCTCTGCAACAAACTGAGATTGCCGATGGGTTCAACGGCATCTTCTCCTTCACCCCGGATGGCGGATCAATTGTCGGCGAGCACCCGACCCTCGACGGCTTTTGGGTTGCGGAGGCTGTGTGGGTGACACATTCGGCCGGCGTGGCCCGAGCTGTGGCAGAGGTCTTGACTTCGGGCAGGTCCCAGGTCGACCTCTCAGAGTGTGAACTGTCGCGCTTCGACGAGGTCCAGCTCAGCCGAGCATATATCAACGAAACATCACAGCAGAACTTTGTTGAGGTATACGATATCCTGCACCCGCTGGATCCGAAACTGTCGCCGCGGAACCTGCGCATCAGCCCCTTCCACTCCAGGCAGCGGGAACTGGGTGCTTATTTCCTGGAAGGCGGAGCATGGGAGCGCCCCTTCTGGTATGAAGCAAATGCAAAGCTGATCAAAGATCTGCCTGCAGCCTGGAAGCCTGTCGAGCGGGACGCATGGTCTTCGCGTCACTACTCGCCCATTGCAGCAGCCGAGGCATGGAAGACAAGAACGGCGGCCGCCCTCTATGACATGACACCGCTGCGCAGGATAAAAGTGTCTGGTCCAGGTGCTGTCGGCCTTCTACAGCGCTTAACCACTAGCGATGTTTCGAAAAAGCCAGGCACGGCCACTTACTCACTCCTCTTGAATGAGCACGGAGGCGTGCGGAGCGAAATAACGGTGGTGAGAATTGACGAACATGTATTCCAGATTGCCTGCAACACTCCGCTTGATGCGGTCTACCTCACTCGAGAAGCCGGTCACCAAGCTCAACTATCTGGCCAATGGGCCCATGTAGAGGATATCACAGGCGGCACTTGTTGTGTCGGACTTTGGGGGCCTCGTGTCCACGATGTTATCTCCTCTGCAAAGTCTGATGGCTTGTCGCGCAGAGAGCCTCGCTACTCTCATAGCAAGAAGGTCAGCATTTCCGGGATTCCAGTCCTGGCCGTCCGTTTGTCCTATGTCGGCGAGCAGGGATGGGAACTCCACGCCAGTGCCGAGCACGGACAAGCGCTCTGGGATGCTCTGTGGAGAGCGGGCCAGCCACATGGACTAGTCGCAGCTGGTCGTACGGCATTCAACGCACTGAGTCTGGAGAAAGGATTCCGATTTTTTGGCACCGACATGACTACCGAGCATGACCCATACGAGACCGGACTTGGTTCGTGGGTCAAGCCTGATAAGGATGGTTATGTCGGATATTCTGCCATTAAGGGGCGCTCTGAAAAGACCTCGAAGCGTCGGCTGCGCAGCATCACCATCGATGATGGACGCTCGGTCGTCCTGGGCAAGGAGCCTGTCTTCTATCGGGGGAAAGCGGTCGGATACATCACTCGTGCAGCATTCGGCTACACGATTGGAAAGCCCATTGCATTTGCGTGGCTGCCCGGCACGGTGAAAGAAGGCGATTCCGTTGAGGTTGAGTATTTCAGCAAACGCATCAAGGCCACTGTCGCTCGAGACCCTCTTTACGACGCTCAAGGACGTCGACTGGTCGATGAAAAACCAGATTTGCCTGCGAAATTATAATCTCGATTTGCTCACGCATTTGTGTATGCAAATGTATATTTTTTCTAGGTGAAATTGACACGAGATAATGCAGTTGCTAAGCATGATGAAATAGGTTCACACACACAGCAGCCAGGCATATCTGAACAGGCTCCATTGATTGAATTGAGAAGCGCAATCCAAGGATCGTCCTGACACCACCAGATGGTTGATGCATCATCAGATATCCCGAACGCGATACCAGTATAGCCAAAGCGACAACCGTCGATGACCATCGCAGCAACGATCCCAGAGCGACAAATGACACACCGAAAGCAGTACTCATATCGCTGTCAAAGAAATTATGACATGTAGACACGGAACACTAAAAGATTAAGGCGTTGATCAAAGGTGAGTCCACGTTAATAAAGGTAGAGAGCAATAAATTCATCGTAAGAACGAAAGAAAATGCCCAACAGTGAGTGTGACCTTTTTAACCCGAAATAATAATAAATCCACAATAGAGTAGAGTAATAATAATATTATTTTCACCCTCTCAAAAGACTCAACCAACTAACGAACCAACCGAGATTATTCAAAAAGAAGAAGACGAAAAAGAAAAAGAACAACAAAAAAAAAGAAAGAAGAGAACAATGTCCAATTTCAAAGCCAAAAACCTCACATACGACAAATCCCAACCGGCCTTCCTGCAGCGCCTACGGGCGGAGTTTGGCAGCGGTGCGAGCGGGGAGAGAAACAACGTGCAGTTTGAGCGCGGCAAGAAGCCGAGCCGCTTGCAATTCGGGGATGGAGACGGAGGAGGCGACGGCGACGATGACGGGCCGATAATTGTGGATGAGCGTGGTGAGGGAGTTAGCAAGGAGGAATATGAGAGGATGGTGCGGGGGGATGGTGGTGATGATGATGGTGAGAAAAAGGATGATAGCGCTGCTGCTGCTGCTGCTGCTGCTGCTGCAAGTATTGGAGGGCCGACGCGGCGGGGAAACAGTGTTGTCGCAGCAGCAGCAGAAATTGGCAATGCGAAGAAGAAGAGAAAGGTGATGGGGAAAGTGGTGGGGTCGAAAGAAGAGGTCGAGGAAGGAGAGAGGGAGGGGGGTGATGGTGAGAAGGGGGAGGAAGGAACGAAGCGGGCCGGGAAACTACGACAAGAACGAGAGGGCGGCGGTGACAGCAAGACGCCTAGTACGAGCACAAACACGGGCAAAGCATCGAGGAAGAAAGCGAAAAAGGTCAAGTTGTCCTTCGATGATGATTGAGATGATATATATGTATAAACAATTAAAGGTATATGATGATATCCAAGCAGAGAGAGAGAGAGACTATCACCTTTTGTGTTTTTTTTGCATCCCCTTCTACCAGTCGCCGGGTCCATACCTCTATAAGCTCGGTCTCAGTGCTCAGCAGCCCATTGACGATAAAAGTCCAAACAGGCCGGATTGCTCACACTGGCACTGGTTTTAATGTTCAAGCCACACAAGATCTGTTTCACGGCGCCTTCAACCTTCTTCCCGTTCATGGTGTACGGGATCTCCTTGCACTCGTCGATTATCCCGGGCACATGGCGGGCACTCAGCTCCTTGCGCACGACGTCTCTGATGGCCTGGACGAGGTCGTTGTTGAAAGTATGGCCGTCTGCGATCTTCAGGAAGAGCACGACTGTTTCGTCGGCATCGTCGGCACGCTTGCGTCCGATGCACAGGCCGTCATCGACCTGGGTGCTGAAGTGCTTTAGCAGGATGTTGTAGATCTCGCTGCTTCCGAATCTGACACCCGATGGGTTCAGCACGCCGTCAGACCGACCCAGCATCCACAGTCCGCCAGTAACAGGGTTGAAGCGGACGAAGTCGCCGTGGTGCCAGATGGGCTGGCCCTTGGCGTTTTTGAACGACTCGAAATACGATCCCTTATAACGGGCTTCGCCCTTCTCGCCTGGCGGCCAGAACATGCACGGCTGACACACAAAGGGTACGTCACAGACTAGTTCGCCGGCTTCGCCTGTGGCTGTTATGTCGGTGCTTGTGGCAGCATCGAAGCACTTGATCGACATGCCCAGGGCACGGCATTGGATTTCACCTGCGTGGACGGGCAGCAGCGGGTTGGGGGCGCCGAAGACAGAGATAATATCCGTGCCGCCGGTGAAGGAGCCGAGCAGAATGCCTGGGTGAGGAGCGGGCGGAGAGAGTGATTTGTATACGTAGCGAAAGGTTGACGGGGCGAGCGGGGAGCCGGTGGAGAAGATGGATCGAAGAGACTGGAGAGTCGCGGCTTTGGGGCTGGCTGTGGCCGGATGGAGCTGTGCTTGTTCAAGAACAGAGAGGTATTTGGCCGAGGTACCAAAGTGGGTGATCTGGAGCTCATCAATGAGCAGCGGCATCGACATTTCGCGCACGGGCTGGAAGGGAGACCCGTCATAGAGAACTATAGTGGCACCCGACGCCAGGCCAGACACCAGCCAGTGCCACATCATCCAGGTACAGGTGGTGAAGTAGAAGAGCCGTTCGCCTGGCCGAATATCGCAGTGCAGGACATGTTCCTTTTTGTGCTGGAGCACAGTGCCGAGAGCAGCGTGGACAATCGGCTTGGGCTGTCCGGTGGTGCCAGAGGAATAGAGGATATATACCGGGTGCTCGGAGGGCAGCTGGACGAAGGTGAGTGGGCGGGAGGGTCCGGGAATGGCGAGGAAGTCGGAGATGGACTGGCTTAGGGTGTGAGGCTGGGTTTTGAGAGTGCTGATGTCAAACGAGGCATTAGACAGAGTGTCTAGGATGACCAGGTTCTTCAGCGAAGGAAGCTGCTGCACGACTTGGGAGATTTTGTCGTGCGTTGGGTGTGTCTTGGCGTTGTAGGCCACACCATTGTCGGCGAACAGCAGGACCGGCTCGATCTGGATGAGTCGGTCAAGGACAGCCTGGACGCCGGTGTCTGGACTGACGCCCGTCCAGATGGCTCCCAGCGAAGTGGCGGCCAGCATGGCGATGACAGTGGTTTCATGGTTAGCCAGGTAGCCTGCCACTCGATCACCGACCTTGACTCCGTTGTGCTCCATGGCGGCGGCCATGTCTCGAACACGGCTTCTCAGCTCGGCCCAGGTGATGATCTTGTGACTGGTCTCGGTTGCTGCGATGATTGCAGGCGAGTCCTCTGCCGGCTGACTCGCCGGGAAGAGCAGATTCTCAGCAAAGTTGAGCTCGGCGCCCGGGAAGAAATCTGGCTTGGGATACATGGGAGCATTTTCATCAAGGGTCTGATGGTCAGTTCACTGTACATCTCTCTGCCATCATGGATTGACCTACTGCCGATGCCGGCTTCGATGTCTTCAGCCCGGTGTACTCCCAGATCTCCTGCCAGAAGGTACCGGGATGGTCGACGCTCCATTGCCACAGATCATTATAGGACTCACCCGTCAAGCCATGTTTCTGCTTGATGCTCTGGAGGAAGGCATACAGTTGTGTTCCCTGTGGATTAGAGGGCCTCCACAGCTCCACAGCCTCTTCTACAGGACTCTCCGTCACACCGTTGACTGCCATGACGACTTGTATTGAAAAGCGGGAAACAAGAGCCACGCCGAGAATAATAGCTCAAAAGAACTTTTAAACAAGCATTTCATTCGTGGAGGGGAAAGCGGAATCGGAGAATAACGAATCGAGTTGCCCAAAGCACAAGAGGAGAACTTGCCTTTTTTCTTTTCGATAACTAAGAACCGAGAACAGAGTTCTCCGAGGGAACGATCGTCGGCTGATCCAGGCTGAGAAGCATCGACGATGTTGGTTGCAGCCAGGCTGGGACTGTTGGGAACATGTGTGACTGCTGTCAACCCAATACGGGCAATACGGAACTTACAGGTGTACAATACGGGTAAGTTGCTCCCCTCCTGTATGGTATTGTAACGCACCCGGCAATGCCAGCTATGCCGGCTTTGGCCTGGTCGGAAGTGGGCTTTAACTGCAAAAGCCGAAGATGGCTAGCCCCGCGGCCGGGAAAATTGTAACAGCGGAGCCGGTCGGCGCCAAGCCCAGGCTTATTCGCACCACGGTCAGCCCCTGAGATGGGTCAGCATGAACAGCCAATTTCGGGCTCTCGGGGCGCAATCTCAACGGCCTTTTCTTCCAGCATTCCCCCTTTGGAAACTCTGCTGGTCCAGCTTCTGCATTCTGTCTGTCTCTGTTCTCGATCCCGACTCCGGCCTGGCTGCAGAGCCGTTGCGCCTCGCAGTGTCACGGCCAACCAGCAGATGCTTGCGGTGACGCACCTATCTGCAAGGTGCTGACCACCGAAGGCCTATCAGCTCTCGGCGGAGACTGACGGAGGTTTACTCATTCTGCCGCCGCACCCGTTTCCTCCACCTCGAGCAACAATCACGTCTCTGTTCGCAGATGCGCTTGCCTGTATCTTATAACCACTGAGCTCCAACACCTCCCGGCCGAGCTTCTGCACCGTCCACCGCACAGCCTCGCACGATCGCCGCAGTCCACGAGCCCACCCCGACGACACAGTCAGCCGCCAAGCCTTGTCTGCCCCGGCCTTGAAAAGTACACCGCCAGTCAGACCAGAGCTCGACCAGAGCTCTGCAGAGACGCCGGCATTCCTCCCCAGCGACGAAAACAGTGTATAGTGTCTAGTGTTCGATGCCTCAGTTGGCCATGCCGCGTCGGTTGTCAAACGCTCTCAATAACAGTTCAGCCCCCACGCCGTGGCCGTCCTTTTCACCCACTCTCTCTGAGAAGGGCGGCTCCAACCCCGGGAGTAAGCCCTCGGCTACCAAGACCAGCAAGATTGCCCAGTTCTTCTCAGCCTCGCCCAAAAACAAACAAGAGGCACAGACGGCGGCCGCAGTGCTGCTGGCAGCCAGCCGCGCACAGGAACAGGCCTTCTTGAACTCGGCCGGCAGCGCTCCCCCCATCACGACGCCGTCGCTCTCCTTACCCACCATATCTCTATCCACAGCGCAGGCTGATTCCCAGAACATGGACGACGCGCCCACCACCATCTTTAGGCCACCCTCTCCAGCCGAAACACGGAGGTTGGCCCGGCAACACGCCCAGTTTGGTCCTTTAAATTCCCCAGCACACCGCTATGTGAGCCGACATCAGGGCGGAGAATTCCCGGAAGTGGTGCTAGACGAGCCACCGTACTGGTATTTGCTGACAACATACATCTCCTACCTCATCCTGATCATCTTCGGCCATGTGCGCGATTTCTTTGGCATGAGGTTCAAAGAGGACAAATACCGAAATCTCAAGCCGCGAAATGGATACGCGGCCCTGAACAGTGATTTCGACAACTTTTACGTGCGTCGTCTGAAGATGCGCATCAATGACTGCTTCAACAGACCCACCACCGGCGTGCCCGGCCGCTACGTAACCCTCCTCGATCGATCGTCTGACGATGGGAACTTCCACTTCAAGATGTCGGGGACAACAACTGAAACGCTCAACCTGAGCTCGTACAACTATCTTGGCTTCGCCCAGTCCGACGGCCCATGTGCTGACGCTGTCGAGGAAACAGTGCGGCGATGCGGACTGTCCACTTGCAGCACGCGGAGCGAAGTTGGCACCACTGACCTGGCACTGGAGTGTGAGGCTCTGATCGCCGATTTTGTGGGCAAGGAGGCTGCCATGGTCTTCTCTATGGGCTTCGGCACCAATGCGTCCATTTTTCCCGCCTTGGTGAGTAAGGGCTGTCTGATCCTGTCAGATGAGCTAAATCATGCATCTATCCGCTTTGGCTCTCGCCTTTCTGGCGCCCTGATCCAGTCATTCCAACACAACGACATGAAAGATCTTGAGGCCAAGCTGCGCGAAGCAATTTCACAAGGCCAGCCACGCACGCATCGACCATGGAGGAAGATCCTGGTAGTCGTTGAGGGACTGTACTCGATGGAAGGTACTATGTGCAATTTGCCCGGCCTTATCCGACTGAAGAAGAAGTACAAGTTTAATCTGTTTGTCGACGAAGCTCACTCGATCGGTGCTCTGGGTCCTCACGGACGCGGTGTGTGCGACTACTTCAACATTTCCCCGTCGGAGGTCGACATCCTGATGGGCACTCTTACCAAGTCGTTCGGGGCCAATGGCGGCTACGTTGCTGCCGACAAAGATATAATCGATAAGCTCCGAGTGATCAATGCAGGCACTCTTTACGGTGAATGTCCAAGTCCCGCAGTCCTGATGCAAATCAATACTGCTCTCAGGATCATCAATGGTGACATAGCGCCGGGACAGGGTGAGGAGCGGCTGCAGCGCATTGCCTTTAACTCTCGCTACCTCCGCCTCGGGCTCAAGAGGCTGGGTTTCATTGTGTACGGACACGATGATTCTCCCATCATCCCGCTGCTGCTGTACCATCCGGCTAAGATGCCTGCATTTTCCCACGAGATGCTGAAGCGCAAGATCTCGGTCGTCGTGGTTGGCTACCCGGCCACGCCGCTCATCTCCTCGCGCGCCCGATTCTGCATTTCGGCAGCCCACAACAAGGAGGACATGGACAGAGTGCTGTCCGCCTGTGATGAGATTGGCAATATCCTGCAGCTCAAGTTTGCCAGTGGAATTGCGGGTGGAGCGCCGCCCTTGCCAGATGGTGTCAGCTGGGAGATGGAGCAGAGCCGCAAGAGGCTGGAAAAGAAGGATGGCGTGGACAACAAAAACCCGGTCGTCAGCCCGAGGTGGGCCCTGGACGAGGTCGTGCGCAGGGGTGTGCAAGATGTCAAAGTCCCTCTGCGATAAGCGATCCCGGACAGCACATCCCGCATGACTGAATGATAAAACACCGGGCCCTGGAGGCAAATGGATTGTTTTTTTTTTTGGTGAGGTTGAAGCCAGTGTAAATATCTGTTCAATGGCATCCGGACATAGCGTTAGTCAGCGCCTAATGATGGGATAACAGAAGAAGGTCGGCCACTACTACTCCTGGATGCATCTCTCTTCCCAGGACCAGCCTATATTAATCACTAATAACGAAGAAAAAAAACATTACATCCATAATATTCAGTCACTTATTCACCATTCTCCCCTGTTCTCGCGCCGCCCACTGTCAGCTGCTCATCTCTGTGTGTGCTCAGCCTTGTATTCGGAGGAGCCAGTGGGTGTGCCTACTGTACAGTAGTACAGTAAGTGGAGTGCCACGCAAGTGCTTGCTTCTCCATATTTCTTCACGAGGCGTTCACTGGGCGGCGGAGCCATATCCCACGCGCCCAGTCTGGTGCCACACCCCCCCCCCCCCCCCCCCCCCCCCCCCCCCTCCCCTTCGAATAAGAACAATGTATTCATGCCAGGGTCTTTAATCCCTGTCGAGTCCGACACGGGCGCGGCCGGCGCCGTTTGAAGGCAGCAGCCACCCAGGCAGCAATGGCCTTGATCCAATAGCAAGTCAAGACCTTCCCACCGTCGACTACATGTGTGCGTTGCCTTGCAGGAGTAGTAACCAATCCACTCACGACCGGTGACTGCTTTGGACATCTGACGAATATATATATATATATATGGATATTCAACTATTATATTTTTATCTTCATGTTCATTCGTGAAGCACTTTAGAGCAGTCTATTGTGTAAGAAATACCGTGTCTTTGCAACTAACAATATGGTCCAACCTGAGATAGAGATCCTGGAGATCCCTCCTCCGCCTCCGCCTCCTCTGCCACTGCCACGTAACACAGCCCAGGAACCACCAGACCACGTGGGCTCCGGTCAGCCGTCGATGTCGACGGGGCAGTACATGCCCGACACAGGTGATAGCTATGGGAGTGAACGAAGAAGAAGTAGCGTCAACGTCAGCGGCAGCAGCAGCAGGGCAAGACAGTCGCTCGTTGTCATACCGTCGACACCGGACAAATATGTGTACTACAGACTCACCAAAAAGGGCAGGTTCTGGACAGAGGCGTCTTGTCGGGAGATATCAGTGCCGCAGAGTCAGTTGGAGAAGCTGTCCAAGAAGAGCAGCAGGGCCAAGGTGGCAGAGGAGAAGAGAACTATGGGCAGGTTGAGGGGAATTCATTTTGATCGGTTGGTTGACGACCTAAATGCGCGTGAGACTGGAGAGGCCGTGTGGGAAGCTGTGGTCATTAAGACAGAACGAGTGACGACCAGGAACGGGGTTGAGGTCAAGGCCATGGATGTGGTGCTTGCACGTGCGCCAAAGAGTGGTGATGTCGGGGAGGTTCCTGTTGTGGTGGTGGCAAGGCGCAGTGGGACCGAAAACTTGGTTCTGGTCAAGAACCAGACCAAGGGTAACGAGGGCGGCGAGTGGTCGGCAGACAACAACAGAGGGGAAAGGAAATACTCATCTTCTCGTCATCATCATCATCATCATCCTCATCATCATCATCACAAGCGCAAGGATTCCAAGTTGGATCCAGACGATGACCCATTTCAATCAAAACCACTGTTTGACAGGTTTGGCAAGCCGATCGATGAGTACGGCCCGCTCAATTTTGATAATGCCGGCCTGCTTCCTGAGATCCTGCCTGATCTGCCGATTGGGGCAGCCAGGGAAACTGATGACCAAATGGCTGATTCCAAGGAGAAAAATGAGGCAATACCCAGCATCGAAGACCTCGAGCCTCTGGTCCACGAGCCTGGCGCTCTGAGAATAAGCGTCGACGACTTCTTGGGAGAGCACAGTAGAGGCAACAGTCGGACTGGATCTCTCTCTGTAAGGGACTCGACAGCCCTGCCTGACTGGCGCTCACCACCCCGTCGTCGTCGTCAGCAGCCTGCAGGCCGAACCCGTGGTTCACGGTCGCGGTCGCGGTCGCGATCACGACCATCGCTCGACCAGGACGAGGTTAGGTTTCCCCGCGTCAATAACAACTGGAATGGCCTCTCTTCCTCGTCGGATCCTAGTGACATATCGATCGTTGAGCTTGACCGAAGCCCACGCACTTCCCAGGATACACATCGCAGCCTAGCTGGTGAAGGCGGCCGCCAGTATCATGACGACGATGACGGATATAAGAGGCATCGGAGCAAGTCGCGGGAGAGGAAGAGGAATGAGGAATACAGCGAATACTCACAGCAGCCATCACGATCAAACCAGGCCATAACTGACCAGACATCCTATCAGTCTTCCACTACAGGACGACGGGGATTTTATCACGATCGGCTCTCTGAGTCACGTCAGATCGACAGACCAACGGCGACCTATGACAATACAAGGAGGCCAATCGTGCGCTACCCAAATGAGCTGGTTGACACGACGTCGCTTAGTCGCCAGAGCGCGCCAGAGAGCTATATCATCGGTCGGGCGCGGCATGAGGAGCTCTCCTGGCGGGAACAGGACCTTGAGGAGGGAGACAAGTACTATGATGATGGGAGTGAAGATGATTACCAGCGACAGCGATACTCAAGAGATGGTGGCAGCCGATATCATGGAGACAATACTGCCCGGCGGTCCTTGGGAGACGATGGACTGGGCTCTGGCGGCACGAAGTACGGCAGGAGGTACCACCGATAGGATTGATCTCGGGAGTTTTTGCTTGATAATAACGTGGTGATGGTGTACCACCGTCGGACGAGGAGAATATTGTAAATTAATTTCTTCAGATTAATTTGCTCGTCCCAGAGTGGCAGGAACAGGTCGGGTGTGCCTATCGGGCATAGCGTGTGGCTCTTTCCGCGGGGCTGGTCGAGCCAAGCCCTGGCGGCCCTGAGACGCAGCTGCTGCAAAGGCCACCCACAGGCAAGGCAGGACCAACCAACCACGCCTGCATCACCACTCCCTCCCCGCCAGTCACGTTGCTCCAGCTCGGGCACCGTTGGGCCACCGCAAGTTGCACCGTTGTTCAGCACTGCATCGTACACCGGCATCTCTTTCCATCTTGCATTTGTCTCCCTTCTGCCCATGAGATTGCCGCACAACCCTGGCCTGGAGGTGCCTAGCTAGCCAAAAGCGTTTTTCACCAGCTGCGTCGGCAACCAGACCTCGCTACTGACTGACACGCTCCTCCCGCGACACCGTCCCCTCGGGGACACTCTCTCGCAATGGGCAACTCGCTCTCCGCATGCTGCAAAGGTCAGGACGCCGTCAGCTCTGACAGCTCTTGTTTTTTTTCTTGTCTTTGGAGTTGCTGACATGTGGTGCCGCCAGGCCGTCCCAAGGACATACTGAACGAGCCGGCCTTGGCTGATAGCGAGCGTGAAGCCGTTGCCGATCTGCTGCAATATCTCGAAAATGTAGGTCATATGCCTGCCATTGCACAGCTAGCCAGACGCTGATTTATTGGGCCACAGAGAGCCGAAACCGACTTCTTTTCCGGCGAGCCACTACGCGCCTTGAGCACGCTCGTCTATTCCGACAATGTCGAGCTGCAACGCAGTGCCAGCTTGACGTTTGCTGAGATCACGGAGCGAGGTATGGTCCCCGCCGCCGGGTTGTGTGCACACTCTGGCATGGGCTTACGCTGACGACCGGGTGCGCAGATGTTCGAGAAGTCGACCGGGAAACACTAGAGCCGATTCTCATGCTCCTACAAAACGATGACATTGAGGTACAGCGGGCAGCCAGTGCTGCCCTCGGGAATCTTGCTGTCAACAGTACGCCCGCCCTGCTGGCCTGCCGCCCAGGCTCTCAAAGCTGACAGATAGCAGCTGAAAACAAGGTTGCCATTGTCCAACTTGGCGGCCTTCCACCGCTCATCCGCCAGATGATGTCCCAGAACGTCGAAGTGCAGTGCAATGCCGTCGGTTGCATCACCAACCTGGCCACACACGAGGATAACAAGGCCAAGATTGCCCGCTCAGGCGCCCTCGGGCCGTTGACGAGACTGGCCAAGTCCAAGGACTCGAGGGTGCAGCGAAACGCGACGGGAGCACTGCTCAATATGACCCATTCAGGTATTTGTGCCTGCAGTCTGCGCATACTGGTCGTCCATGACTGACTTGTGTTTTGTGTAGATGACAACAGACAGCAGTTGGTCAATGCCGGTGCCATTCCCGTGCTCGTGCAGCTGCTCCAATCTCCAGACATGGACGTGCAATACTACTGCACAACTGCGCTCAGCAACATTGCTGTCGATGCATCCAACCGCAAGAAGCTTGCCCAGACCGAGCCCAAGCTGGTCCAGTCGCTGGTCCAGCTGATGGACTCAGGCACACCCAAAGTCCAGTGTCAAGCCGCGCTGGCTCTGAGAAATCTGGCTTCTGACGAGAAGTACCAGCTGGAGATTGTCCGTGCCAAGGGCCTGACTCCGCTCATGCATCTTCTGCAGGCCTCGTACATTCCCCTTGTTCTCTCGGCTGTCGCCTGCATCAGAAATATCTCTATCCATCCGCTGAATGAGTCGCCCATCATTGACGCCGGCTTCTTGAAGCCTCTGGTCAATCTCCTTGGGTCTACGGACAATGAGGAGATCCAGTGCCATGCCATTTCCACCCTACGCAATCTGGCCGCCAGTTCGGACAAGAACAAGCAGCTGGTTCTCGACGCTGGTGCCGTGCAGAAATGTAAGGAGCTGGTCCTGTCCGTCCCGTTGAGCGTCCAATCGGAGATGACGGCAGCCATAGCCGTCCTGGCGCTGAGCGACGAACTGAAGACGCACCTGCTTAAGCTCGGTGTGTTTGATTGCCTCATTCCCTTGACAGCGTCGGAGAGCATCGAAGTCCAAGGCAACAGCGCGGCCGCACTGGGGAACTTGTCCTCCAAGGTCGGAGACTATTCCATCTTTGTGCGTGACTGGGCAGAGCCAAATGGCGGTATTCACGGTTACCTGCGTCGCTTCCTGGACAGCGGCGACGCCACCTTCCAGCACATCGCCATTTGGACCCTGCTGCAGTTGCTCGAGTCTGAGGACAAGAAGCTGATCGGCCTTGTGGCCAAGTCTGAGGATATTATCCAGATGGTGCGCACAATTGCTGACAGGCATGTTGAGTCGGACGACGAAGAGGCCGAAGAGGGCGAAGGCGAAGTGGTGGCTTTGGCCCAAAGGTCGCTGGAGCTGCTTGGCAAAGGCCCTAAACAGACGCTTGTCGAAGGGTGATGTTCTGGCTTTGAGAGAGAATTGGTATTCGGAACCATGTAAAGCATTGATGGGATGCCATGGCAATGGAAGAATGGTATAGCGTGGAGTTTGGGCAGCGCAGAGGGAAAAACCAGGGAGGGCATCATTTCACTGACACAGTCTGTGAGTCGCGCCGCGTCTGGCGCCACAGCAATCTGCGGACTACGCATGCTTCGATTGCTACTTGTATGACTTAGTTGGAATTCTTTTGTATCTTGTAGCTTACAACTTGCTACACAACTAATTAGATGAACTCGGTGGCTTGTTCCTATAGGAAGCCGTGCAGGCGTCAAGCAGTCTTCACTTATCTAGAAGAACAGGTTTGTATCTTTTCTGAAAGCACGAGGTCAAAAGTTCGCTGTCAAGCCTTGATCTCCTGCGCTGTGGTAGGTTGTTGTTGTTGTTGTCGTTGTTGTCGTTGTTGTCGTTGTTGTCGTTGTTGTCGTTGTTGTCGTTGTTGTCGTTCACACATCACGAACCCGAAGTACGCTAGTTGGTGGCTGACTAATTAACTAATCTTGCTTAGGAATAGCGCAGATAGAGGTACAAAACGCGGCTTGGCATGAAGTTGGACACTAAAAATTAAAAAATCGTGGCAACTCAACATGTCTTTTATGTCAAACTGCGTCTCGTCCCCTTGATCAATGAAATATAATCATACATTGTACTAGTCTCAGCTCTCTGAGGAAATCTTGTCCTCCTGCTCGCAGAGGGTACCACAGCTAAGAGAAGACAAATGAGACTGTAGGATACGGGCTAATCAGGCAGGAAAAACCGAACAAACCATGGCTGAGCTGGTTGTGCCGGGCCAAGTCATCGGCAATGTCTCTACTCACCTTGCAGGGGACGGAACACACGTGCATGATCAAGCGATCTGTGCATCCATCATCGGCTCAGTGGTAGTGAGTCAGCAGCAGCCATCGTCTGGCGCGGCCAGCACGAGCACCAGCACGAGCACCAGCACCAGCACCAGCACCAGCACGAGCAATGGCAAACCAACACTCTCGATCCCCAGACACACAAACGCGAACTCGCCCTCGCACTCTCACTCTCACTCGAACTCGCTGCCCAAAGTCGGCTCCACCGTGCTCTGCCGCGTGCTCCGGGTGCAGCAGCGGCAGCTGATCGCCTCGATCCTGGTGACCGACCCCACCCCAGCCAGCTACGTGCCGCTGACGACGACGACCAACGACGAGCTGCAGTTCCAGGCGGTGCTGCGCCGCGAAGACGTGCGCGGCTACGAAAAGGACAAGATCGTTATGAACGACATGTTCCGCACCGCCGACATTATCCGCGCTGTCGTCATCAGCCTCGGCGACGAGCGCAGCTACTACATCAGCACCATTGGCAATGAGAACGGCGTGCTCATTGCCCGCAGCGAGGCTGGCAATCCCATGGTGCCCGCCACCTGGAACTCCATGCTCGATGCTGTCACGGGCAAGGTCGAGTCCAGGAAGGTGGCCAAGCCGTCGTCGTCGTCGTAGCTTTCACATTCGAGCTAGCACATGCAATTAATTTCCCATTACGACAACTCTGCAAAACCCTTCCAAGTATCTCATGGTCAAGACTTTTCAAGAAAACACATAAGCTGTTTTTCAACAATGTCAGGCTGTGCTTGTCACGGGAGGAAGATTTACCAGCTGCAACAATGACGGGACTTCAGAGGCCAAACTCGGCATTCACTTGTTCGAGCCTTTTGGCTTTCTATCCCATGTTGCCCAGTGAACCTCTATTTCCAGGTCTAGTCGAGCCCCTTTTGATAGAATGGCTGACTGGAAAGGTAATTTACATTTGGAGGACATTCAATGCTTTTTTTTTTCTCACAACTTTTTTCATCTTCTATTCTCAAAAATCCTTCTTCCTCTTCTAGAAGGACAACAACAGTAAGAACTAAAAAAAAATTAAAAAAAATGGGCTATTGCTTGCTCAATTGGTCTTCAGGGTCTTCTGCTTCTCAGCATCGCGGCCACCGCCCCGGGCAGACCGCACGAGCAGGCCCTTTCGGCGTCTGACCGCGTCGACATAGCGCTTGGCAACATTCTCGCGCTCGCCATAGACGCCCAGATCCTCGAGCTCCTCCTCGGTCTTGGGGACCCAGAAGGGATCGAGATGGTCGAGGATGTCGAAGCCGGCAAAGTGCAGCATGGGCTGGGCGGCCAGGCCCGAGGTGCGCTTGCGCAGCTCCTCGGCAAAGCCCATCGACTCGGCCACGGGCAGGCGTGCCTCGACGGTGAAGTACGGGGTGCCCTCGAGCAGCTGCTCCGACTGGATCGTGCCGCGCCGCCGCGTCAACACCGCATACACCTTCCCGAGCACGTCGGGCCGCACCTGGATCGTGCACCCGTACATGGCCAGCATGATCCGTGCGCTGCCCCAGTCCAGGAACCCCGCCCGGATCGATTCGCGCACGCTGTTGATGACCTCGCCGGTTAAGCGGCCTGTGTTGTTGTTGTTGTTGCTGTTGTTGTTGCTGTTGTCAGTGTTGCTTGTAGATTCTCCAGCAGCAGCTGCTGCTGCAGCAGCAGAAGCAGCGTGGTACTCAATCGAGTGCAGGAAAACAGCCACGCCCTGCATTGGCTCGCGGCACAGCGGGCCCTGGGCAGTTGCCAGCTGGAAAGCGTAGACGATTGTGTCGCTGAGATCCGGCCCGTTGCCATTGCCATTGCCCTTGTGACCGCGCCCTTGCCCTTGCCCTTGCCCTTGGCCCTGACCACCAGTGTCATCATCGTTGTTATTCCCCAAAAACCGAGTACAGGTCTGTTGACCCGTGGCGTCGACAAAGATGTTCGGCCCGACTCGACGCGGCCCAAACGCACAGATGTGCTGGACTGCCTCCTTCCATGACATTTTCTTTTCCCCTTGCCCTTCGTCTGATTCATTCTCCTCGGCAGCCTCGGCGTCGACAGCAGCGGCAACAGCTTGGAATTGCTTCGCGAACTCTGCCTTTGACAGGACGCTCTTTTCTTCTTGGCCTGCCGTACCTTCGGCGCGCAGGTCCTCATTGTCGTTGTCGTTTTCATTATCTTCTGCTGCACCAGAACGAGGCTTGGATTCTTCCGTTGTTGAGTCATTTTCATCATTATCATCATCATCATCGTCGTCGTCGTCGTCGTCGTTGTCATTGTCATCAGGATCATTAATGTCAAGTCTGCCACCGGGTCTTCGCCCCTCGGCCTGCTTCTCAGCATATAGCTTCCGAACACTCGCACCATGTTCAAGTAGGAAATCAGTCAGTGGCTTCGGCAACGGGGTGACCCGCAGCTTGATGCTGACGGTTTTTGAAGCAGTCACGGCAACAACGGTGCCCTTGGGTTTATTGGTAGAATGACCTGCTGGGGCCTCTCCCGCTGGGACAACTGCAGCAGTGACCGTCGAGGTCGCAGCAGCAGCAACAGCAGCAGCAGCAGCGACTTCTTCCTCGCTTGGCTTGACAATCGTCTCTCGATAGGGCACAATCAAGTCGCCGGTGTGCACGTCACAGCGGGCATAGCGCTCTCGCAGGTCCTTCAGACAGCGCTCTAGATGCAGCTCGCCGGCGGTAAGAATGACGTGCTCGCCGCTGGGTAGCTGTTCGTAGATAGCGCACGGATCGGCCTGTTCGAGCAGCTTCAGGCCGTTGATCATCTTGTTCAGGTCGGTCGGGTTGGTCGGCTCAAGGGCAACACGCACGATGGGCTGGGATGCTGCCTGGTTCGAGCTGGTCGTCGCCAGGTTGGGCCCGCCTTGGACCTGCGAGCAAAGCGTGCCCGTCTTGAGAATATGGCCCTCCAGACCGCCTATGCCGAAGATCGTCCCCGCCGGCACCGTGTCTAGATTTTCTAGCGACCGGCCCATCAGAAGGAACAGTTGACTGATCTTGACCTTTTTTGGCCGTCCTGTTGCATGCGGTTGCTGAGGGTTGAATTTGGGAGGAAGCACATAGATCTCATCGCCGACAGACAGCCGGCCTGAGAATAGTCGGGCAAAGCCGATCAAGTGTTCGGGGTCTTCTTTTGTTTCTTCTTCCTGCTCTTGTTCATAATCACCGTTGTTAGTACCGTCACCTCCTTCTCCGCCATTAGCGGTAGCCTTTGCAATCTCAGCTCGTTTCTGCCGTGCCAATTCCCGTGCCTCGTCCGGTGTCAGTGTCGCCCCCGGGCCTGCTCTCCTAGTGTGTTTAGACGGCAACTCGCTCTCAGGGATGGCGACCATTTTGCTCACATATGCCACGACAGGCGCATCCGATTTGGTGTTAAAATTGATCATGCTGTCCTTGATGCTTGCATCAATTGCCTTGGCACCGACCAAGCCGTCTATCAGACCGGGCATTCGCGCGGCTTGAGCATCGACCGGGCTGGGCAGGTGCTCAACAACGCTGACCAAGAGGGCGGTGGATAGGGGCAGCCAGGCAGCAAAGACAGCCTGGAGAACGGATTTGGGATCACGGCTGCGCTGGACATGTGCGGGAAGAGTGATATTCAAGGACTTTGTGATCTTCTGCAGTAGTTCCGGGTTGCTGATGCTGCTGTTGTTGTTGCTGCTACCACCAGCAGAGATGCCGACTGTGGCTTCGTAGACCGTCCAGATGGGCTCGAGGACAAGCTGGACAAAGATGGGCTTGAGGTTACGGCCCTTGAGGTGTTTCTGCGCAAGCACCTTCTTCGTCTTTGGGTCGAGATAGTAGTCACCCCACAGCACCTTCTCGAGCGCGGACCGGTTCATGTTGAGTTTCCTGGCATACAGGGCACTGAACTGGCCGAGAGCAAAGGCCCAGCCATCGATAGCGCTGGCGAAGATGACGTTATTCTTTTCCGGGGCAAAGTACAGATCCTCGTCGTCCTTGTCCTCGAACTGGGGAGGGTCAAGGTTGGCAGTACTAGTAGTAGGAGTAGTAGTAGTAGTAGCAGTAGTAGGATTAGTATTGTCATGATTTTTCTTATCCTCATCATTATCATCATCGTCTTCATTGTCGTCCTGCAGCTTCTTCCGGTCCTGCATCTCGCGCCAGACAAGGTCCTCCTCCATGCGCTCGCCCAGGCGGAACGCGCCAATGACGGCATTGACACCCTCGAGGACACGCTCGAGATGGGCATATGCCTCCGACGGCGTCATCTTCAGCTCCGTGATCAGACGGTCGATCTTGTTGATGACCAGCAGCGGCTTCAGCTTCTCGAGCCAGACCTGACGCAGCACCGTCACTGTCTGCGAACAGACGCCCTCGACCGCGTCGACGAGAACAACAGCGGCATCGCTCAGCCGGGACGCGGTCGACACTTCGGAGCTGAAATCGATGTGGCCGGGGCTGTCGATCAGGTTGATCAAGTAGTCCTCCTGGGTGGTGGTGGTGGTGGTGGTGGTGGCGGGACTACTGCTCTTGTCACTGCCTGCCTCCGTGGTGGGATTTGTGCTGCGGCGCATCATGGAGAAATACAGCGAAATGGCACTGCTCTCCATCGTGATGCCGCGTAGCTGCTCATCAGGGCGAGAGTCCAGATAGCGGACCTTGCCGGCCAGTTTGGGGGAAATGATGCCGTTGGTGGCGATGAGCGAGTCCGTGAGTGACGTCTTGCCATGGTCGACGTGTGCGAGGATGCAAATGTTGCGGATGTGTGACGGGTTCTGCTGCAGCTGGACCAGCTTGGCCACCGGCACATGGGGCATTGCGGTCTTTGCAGTCTTTACAGTCTCTGCAGTCTTTGCAGTCTTTACAGTCTCTGCAGTCTCTGCAGTCTTTGCAGTCTTTGCAGTTTTTCTGTCGAGGTATTACAATACACAAATTTTGTCGTTTTATTTTGGAAGTCACAGAAACATTACGGCGTAAAACTAAAATTGCACTAAAATGAGAATTGTGGGGGTAATTTTCTCAGGCGGGGCACTGAGGCCAAAAAGGGTAATATCCCTGCCAGGCAGTGAATTAATTTTAATTTTAACGACGAAACATCAACCTTTTCTTTTTTTTCTTTTTCCTGGGTGGCAATCACTCAATCACTCACTCAATCAATCAATTATTTTCTATAATTCTTTTTTTCTCTAATATTTTCTATACTAATATTAAGCTGGTCCTTTCGGATTCATCTGCATCGTGGGTATCGTAACTTTTTGAAGTTGAAGAGTGGAAGTGGGGGGGAACTCCCCCAAGTATTGAAGTTGAAGGTGATTGATTGCCCGTCGGCGCGCTGTCTTGGCCTTTGTGCGTCTCTGGAAGTAGTTCAAGCAGCAGCGCGGGCGAGGTCCATCATGGCGGGTGTCATGCTGATGTCCTTTTTCTTCTCAGGCTGCAACGACGACGAGTGCTTGCGGGAGAACAGCGATCCTCTCTTGATGATGGGAGTATAGATGCCCGTTGGCTTGGAGGCTTCGTCGATTGGGCGGAAGCTGTCGATGAATTTGGACAGGGAGGAGGAGCGGCGGCTCTGGGTCTCTGATGACACGGAGTGGTAGCTGGAGTTTGTGGAAGGCATCGTGATGATTTGTTTGTGGTTTTTGTTTAGTGGAGGGGAGTAAGTAGTTTGCTGAGAGATGACTTGATTTTTCTTGTGTGTATGTAGAATCAACTGGCTTCTGGCTGGAGATGTCTGATCAAACTCATGCAAACGTGGCAAGACCCTCACATCTTATATAGCCTGCTGTTTGTTGTGTCTACCACACTCAGTTGTTGCACCACGCATTCCCAACGACAAGCATGTCCTCGAACTTCAGGGATGCAGCAGCCAATCAGGACGGAATCACGACGCATGGTGACATTTTAATTGAAACAAATGACACAGAAATTGCGGCATTTTCTGGAAAAATTTTCAGCGGTCTGACACGCCCTACAAGGTGTCCTATGTAGGGCGCGGTGGCATCTGGCCAGGTGATTATTCAGCAGCACGTGCTGACATGCTGACTAAACAAACTCACACAAAACCATACACGTGTACAGTGTATGTGTATGTATACATAGTTACCTGTCGTCGAAGCCCGGGCCCAGACGTTGAATCAAGCACATTCTGAATATACAGGAATACAGGTTGTACATACCTGTCTGTGTGGATGGAAAAAGTAAAGTGCCATGGCATCTCATCTCCATGTCATCTCCATGTCATCTCATCGCATATCATCGCATATCATCGCGTCATCTCGACTTGGTGAGGTCGGCGCGTGAGATATATCAAGTCAAAGCAGGGGCCGAGACGTTGGATCAAGATGGCGCAATAAGCCGGCTTGCTTCTGTCTTACCAAAGCCAGCGGTTGGGCAGCAGCAGGATGCAAACAAATGCAAAGGATTAGTCACTTTAGTCACTAGACCGATACCCACCCAACCCAATTCCCATGCATCAATGAAGAATGGTAGTAGTACATGGGTCGCAGCTGACGGACGACCACCTGGTGTGTCTGGGCCGTGGCCACTCAATACCGCCGTTTCCTGGGGTCGTCGTAGTCGTTGTCGTGGTACCGCTTGCGCGACCCGTACTCGTCCTCTCTCCGACCACCCCCGGACCCGCCACCATGTTGACGGTCACGGTCACGGTCTCGGTCACGGTCGCGGTCTCGGTCGCGGTCTCGGTCTCGGTCATCATAGCCCCGATCTCGGCCACCGAGCGGTTCTCGATTGCTGCCAGTCTGGCCGCGATGGTCTCTTCCGCCGCCGTAGCCGTTGCGGCGATCCTCGTAGCCGTTGGAGCCGCTGCCACCACCATAACCGCCGCTCCTACCTCCTCCACCAGGTCCACTTGGGGTCCCTTGGGGTGCCCCGCCGCCGTAGCCGCCGCCCTGGCGTCCGCCATAGCCACTGCTGCTGCCCTGGTAACCGACCCCGGATCTGCCACCATAGCCGCCACCGCCACCTCCTCGGTCTCCGCGGAATCCACCGCCGCTACCCCCGCGGAAGCCGCCCCCGCGTCCGCCAAAGCCACCGGAGCGGAAGCCTTGGCCCTGGAAACCAGCAGATGGGCCTTGGGCAAAATTCGGCTTGGCAGGTGCTTGTTTGGTATAGCCACGGCCACCGAGACCGCCGCCGAATCTTCTCGGCCGCCAGCCAGGAACCATTCTGCCACGTTCGACGTCGACTACAACGCGGCGGTCTCGTATCCGTAGGCCATCAGTCTCTTTGTATGCAGCTGTACGCAGTTAGCAGGGCGGCTCACCAGGCGGGTAAGAAGCCATCATCACGTCATACCCTTCATATCCCTCTCGCGCTCAAAGACAATAAAGGCATAGCCCCGGTGAGGCTTCTTCTTCTTCTTTGCCGTCTGCTTGTCGGCTGGTTCGTCCTTGGACTCATCTCGAACAATGCGGATGCGCTCAATGGTGCCAAAGCGGCCAAATTCGCGCTCCAAGTCCTGCTCCTTGGCTTCATAGCTCAGGCGGCCAACAAAGAGCGTGCGCAGCGGATCGCCCTTGATCTTCGGGTCGTTTTGCGGCTTGTAACCTTCGAAGCCCTCCTTCTGCATCTCCTCCAGACGCGCCTTCTTTTCCAGCCGTTTCCGGTCGCGTTGCTGCAGCCATGACTCGGTCGGCTCGTACACGTCATTTTCCTTGTACTCGTCCAGCTGCGGCAGGAAGGCGGCCAGGCCGGAGATAGTTGACCGTTTGGCAGCGCGTTGTTCGGGCGCCTCATCCAGCGGCGGCATATACCGCACAGGAGGGCGCGGCTGGAACAGCGCCAGCAGCTGCGGCGGAAGCTTGTCGGTCATTTTTTGACCGCCAAACGCGCCAGAGAAAGGGATCAGAGAGGCAAGAGAGGACGGGGAGGGGGGGAGGCTGAAAGGGTTAGAAGGGGGGGCTGACTCAAGGCAGCAGAAGGTGCATCAGGAGCGACGAGGGCGATGAACACGTCGCTGGATGCAAATGAGAACGGCAGCGAGATGGAGGCCGGGAAGACAGCAAGGCGAGTGATGACTGCAGGGATGGCGGTTGTGGTCGTTGTGGCGGCTCGCCCAAATCAATGAAAGACTTGGCATGTTTGACTATCAATTTGATGTCGAATCCAACAGGGCAGATAAATGGCCATGGCCATACTAGAGCAACACCAAACCACACAGACACAGCAATCAGCCGCCAAATGCCTGCGCAGGGCATCAAGACGGTGGCCGTCGCCCGTGTAAGCAACAAGCCGCCGCCCCCTTTTAACCCCTCTTCTTCAGAAAGAGCAAGATCACTAACATAAAAGCTCACCACCACTACAGAACGGGGTCGGGGCGTTCCTTTTACAATGCCGACGGCTGGACCTACACTACTGCGACTGGGCCGGCTCCTCACGGGGCATGAACTCGTTCCTGTCCTCGCCGCTGCTGAGCTCGCTGGCGGCCGCACACCCGGGCGTTGAGTTCCGGGTCTCGCCGCGGCCGCACCGGCACCCTGTGCTGCGAGCACACTACCTGAACGGACGCGAGAAGGCGATCTGCGTGCGCAACCTGGCCAAGGAGCAGATTCTCAGCAAGGCAAAGCTGCTGCTGGGCAACGACGGCACCAAGAACAAGCGCCTCGGCAGCCGGAAGGTCGTCAGCAGCGCCGAAGAGGCTGTTCGTGGTGCCTGGAGTGCTCTGCACGGCGGGATTAAGGATGTATGATGACGGTAGACGAGACGAGATAGGCCGAGTAAGAAAAAGGAGAAGGAGAAGAAATCGGATGAGAAAGGAAAGAAAACCGAGAATGCCAGGCCGGGTGCGCGGCGACGATGAACACAACGACGAGCATCATCAGTCAGGACAGACACGACGCGCTCATCACACCACTTGTCATCAACATTGCCATCATATTCGCACCATCAACACCACCTTTGTACAAACAATCATCATCGTCTTCTAGACTACTCCTCCATTTTGGTATACAACCAGCGTGCCACCTCGGGGGTCAGCAGCAGCAGGAGGGAGAAGAATCGGGCATCACATAACTCAAATTATATCATGATCATGGTCTTCTATCATTGCTTCATCAGGGGAAACTCGCATTTCGCTGCGGGATAGAATATAAAAAGTCCCTCAGTCAAAAGGGGGAATACCATAAGGTCCCGCCAGCATAACTTCATGATCGCATCATCGACATGGCTCTCTGCTTCCAAGTGTACATATCCAGAGTCTACACATTGCGCACACAGACACAGCTACAGGTAGATCTGAACCATACTCTGCTTGCTCGTCACCACCTTGTGGCACCCGTCCACCTTGCACTGGCGGAACTCCTGTCTAGTATTTTTGCGTCCGTCACGCTTGAGAGCCGACTTTGGTAGCGGCCGGTTGAGAGCACAGTGGCCACAGTAGACCTGGGAGCGAGCGAGGTTAGTTAGCATTAGTTGGCAGGGCACATACATGCATATCAGATAGGACAGAATAGACAGCCAGGCTTTGCTTACATGACCACAGGCCTTGACGATCCACACCTGGCCCTTCGGATCGTCGTCACTATCGGCAGTGGCTGCCAGCTCGTCGCCACACATCGGGCAGATCAGCACGCTCTCTTCCTCGTAGGAGCGAATGAAGCCATCCTTGGGTGAGGCAGGCGCCTTGTAGTCCTGGCGAGCAGGCTCTCTTCGCGGGTCCATGTCGAGGACATTACCGATGGCAAATGCGGCCTGTTGGTAGTCGAGGTTGAGGTCGGCGTACTCGTCGCCATCGATTATCTCCAAGTCGTCTCCATCGTCCGCCGCGCCGCCGCCGCCGCCGCCGCCTCCTTGTGCATCAGGCATCATAAAGGGGAACTGGAAATTGCGGAGCAGCTGCTGTGCACCGTCTCTTATCGCTCGCGCCATGGCATTGTCAGGAAGCAGAGGGTGCATCCACGCAGCCCCCGTGGCCGTGCGACCATGAGTCGGCTGCCTCAGTGGTGCAGCGGCCGGTCGCTCGCTGACAAACTCGATCTCGGGGCTGGGCGGCCGCACCGATGTTGCCGTCGTGGCTCTGGCCGGTCTGGGGCCAGTCTCACCGTCACCATCGTCGATGAGATCCACAACTTCAATCGAGCCTCGTCCAAAAGGGGGCGCAGCCGCCATTGGTCCGCCCACGCCTCTCCGCGAGGACTGGTGGTGCCCTGTTGCTGGTGGAGGTGACGGCGAGGCCGACTCGAACAGGTCGGAGCTGGCCAGGTCTGAGTAAAGAGTGCTGGTGGGCGAGGGGGCGTCGTCGTCTAGGGTTAGGTCGATAGTGTTGTGGTTGTTGTTGCTGCTGTTGGCATTGCTGTTGGCATTGTTCGTATTGCCCCCCCTGCCCACAAACGCCATGGCCGCTCGCGCACGAGAGTCAGAGCCGTGCCCGACAAACGCTCGGCCAGGCTCGTGCACAGAAGGCTCTACTGGGAAAGCAGACGGCGGTGTCGTGCGGTGTCGTTTCGCCGGCCTCGGACTTCGGCTCGTCGATCTCGTGATTTCGGCGTGCGATCGCTATGGGTGTCGTCAGCAAGCTTTGCACATTTCAAACACTCGCCGCCACAGCTAGAATACAGGCAGCCGGGCAGCCCGAAGAACGAACTTTAAGTCTCGGTGGTGCCTGAGAAGAATGCTGACTTGATGACGTTCGTGAGGATGCGAGTGACAGCGAGGGCGGTGACGAGGACGACGACGAGGACGACGAGGATAAGGAGGCCAGCGGATAAACTCGCCGTGGACGTATCATCTTCTCGCTGGCTTGCTGTCAAACGAACACACGGGAAACGTGAATGAGAAGAAGTTGAAGAGACAAGGAGAAGAAGGCCTAGTCTATTAGGCGGTGGTGGGTGGGCGCAGTTACTACCGCCGCCGCCGCCTTGGGCCGCTCTGCACCGTCCGGGACTCAACCACAAGTCAGGGGACCAGACCTCTGTAACCTTTCAACCAGCGTATTCGTCCCGTAGATCCAATCTTTCATGATGATCTATCTGATTGAGACTTTTGAAGTAAATATGGCACCAGGAGATCCAACCTTCTTCCTCTCGATTGTAGCATTGCACCGGAAGATCATTCGGATCTCCCACCATCGAGCTCGGGACAGGTCTGAGCAACGGTAGGAACAGGTTGTAATTAGGCAACGAGCTAGAATACTGTTACATGCCGCAATCATCGTCTACGCCAGCACGCTGACCACGCCCTCCTCGTTGGCCACAACCAGACTCTTCGCTGACAGACCCCAGGCAACGCTTGTTGCTGCGCTGGCGACCGTCAGCGGCTGTGTCCACTCCTTGGCCGCCTTCGAGTACTGTGCCACCGTCACCCCACTCGGGCCCGCGGCTGCTAGAAACTGGCCGGTGTAGTCCCAGTCAAGCGACTCAATCACACCGCCAGTCTCAACACGCTTGATCTCGGCCGCTTTTCGAATATCCCAGATCGAGATCGTGTTGGAGCCCTTGACGAGAGCAGCCAACCAGATACCGTTTTCGGAGAAGAGGATCTGCTGCAGCGCAGCCCCGACTTCGAACACCGCCGCCTGGGCACCGGACTTGACGTCGTAAATGAGAATCTTGCCCTCCTCGCTGCCTGCTGCCAAGAGATGGCCATCGGGGTGGAACTGCCCACAAGTGAATTCTGTGTGACGGCACAATTAGCTTTGATCCGTACTCGGGTAGGCAGAAGGGTAGCTGTAGACATGTGGAGAACTTACTCGAGTCGCTGGTTACCTGGGTCAGTGGGCGCAGCTCCACTAGATCATAGAGCCAGTATGATCCGTCCTGCCCCACTGACGCAAGAATATCACCACTGGGATGGAGTGCAACGCCAGTCACGCTGCCTGTGTGTGAGCTGAACGAGGCCAGCTCGGCGTCAGACTGAGGGGTGAAGACCAGGACCTTGCCCGTCGAGCTGGAAACGACTGGTCGATCGCCTGCCCAGAGTGTGTCGGTCACAGATCCGCCTCCGCTGCTGAGCGTCTGTACGGCCTCATTTTGTGAGACCGAGTACACGCCAGCAGCACCTTGGTCGCCTCCAACCAGTACCAGGTCTCCCTGCTTGTGCACGCTGACCGAGGTGCCGCCCTTGACTAGCGGCGACGAAGTAGTCTTGGTCGCAAAGGCTGATATCTGGTCGCCCGTTGCCCACTCTTCTGGCACTGGTCTCTTCCGCCGCGTCTTGGACAGGCTCTCTTGTGATCGCTCAATCTTGGCCTTGATGTTTTCTGGCAATGGCGTGGGGTCAACGTGCATGGCATCACCGCCACCGTTTGTCGCCGGTGCTGAGACCTGGACCTCGGACAGGGCGTTGCGCAGTTCGTCTCGTTCCTTGGTCAGCCGGGCAATAACCCTGACGGCCGCGTCGTTCTGATAGAGAGCATTGCTCAAGTCCTGCCTTGTCTGCGCCAGACTTTGCCGCAGCGTGAATGATTCGAGTGCGAGCGCGTCCCACTCCTGTTGGAAGACGCTGAGAAGCGCGGGAATCGATGTCAGCGTTGGTGGTCGCGGCCGCACCACTTTGGCAGTCTTGAGATCGATCAGGTCTTCGGTGCTGAGGGCCTCGCCGCTCGTCGGCTCGGTGCCATTCTCGCTAATATACGCCTCGATCAGGCGCTTCTCATACACATTGCCTGCGTGCTTGTTAGCTGAGTTTGCCCTCGTCTCCAGCAGTTGACCACTCAACGCACCTGATTTGCTTGACACCACCGGCACTTGGGGGGCTTCTCCCGAGACTGCATTAGTGTTAGCGGTGCTTGTGGATCGTGGATAGTGGACATACTTGCACACAGCATTTTTCTATGATGCGCACCTTCGCGTGGCCAGAAAGACTTGGACCTTCTGGCGGAGCGGAAAATACTCAGCGGAAAAGGGCATCTGCGCCAAGAAAAGGCTAGCGCAGGGCAGATATTCGTCGCTATGATTGGTCACGCCAAGTGTTCCGCCAGACCAATAATCATTTGCCAACATATCCACTTCATAAGGACCCAGGTATCGGCATGGCTCTCTCAAGTGATATAGGGCGGCAATTATTGACATCAGACAGCTTTGCCTAGATCAAACTCCATCCAGGCCCGCAATGAGTTACTAGAACTCCGTAGTATGTTAGGGTGCTCTAGCTCCGGAAATACCGGACTTAGAAGGACATACAGATGCCAAGCTCCGTCCAAACTGCGTTAGCCCCAGGCCATCCGCCCTCCGAATGCTGCTTCGTAAAGACAAAATAGAGTGTTGTCAACAGTGCACTGGGTCTTTTCTGCCGTGCATGTGGACTACAGAATTACCATGTGACCAATTGGCTTCACTCTAGTACTCGAAGTACGGCTCGGGTTTATCCGGTCTGGCACTAGAAGTCTAGAAGTCGAGAAGTCGAGCCCTGTTCCCCGCGTACTTTTGTACGTCATTCATTCGTTTGTGTGTTAATCAGCCAGCTTCGGATCTGATAACTCTAGATCTTTGGTGCTATTCTCACCCTTGCCTGCTTTCTACGCTATCCACGGTCGCTAAGCGCAGACCATGGACCAGCACAAAATGAATGACCCTATCAATGTCGACTCCCGCCAGGATGCCGCCCGAACTTCTCCAGGCCAAACCTGGAAACCACATATTCGCCGCCGGCGAGTTGGATTGTCGTGCCGTGTGTAAGCATCGCATCATTGACCCTGCCATTCAAGTATAATATTATATATATATATATATATATATATATAAATATCTTGGCCATCACTGACAGGACATGTTCGTGCCTTCCAGGTGTAAAATGCGAAAGGTACCTTCCCCATTGCGCGTGATTCCTGTGTTGCCTATCCTTGGCATTCCTAACATAAGCCATTGTCCAGGTCCGCTGCGACCGCCAATCGCCAGTATGCATGAAGTGTGCCACCGGTGGCTGGATGAACCTTTGTTCATATGAAGGAGACCAGCAACCTCCTCCGCGCATGCCCTTGACCGGGCCCTCTTCTGGAGCAAATGAGAGTGCGCCCACCAATGCCCCCCCGACAACAGTACATAATGACCGTCAACACCATCAGCAACAGCAGCAGCAGCAGCAACAACAACAACAGCAACAGCAACAGCAACAGCAACAGCAACAGCAACAGCAACAGCAACAGCAACAACAACAGCAACCACAGCAGTCACAGAACCAGCCTCAGCTACCGCATCCGCGACAATCGCAACACCGCGACCAACATGAACAGGACGACCTGCATACATCAGCCGACTTCATCCGGACCGATGCACGCTCTTTTGTTCAACTAACATCAGATTTCAGTAGCTCTGCTCACATGGAATTGGGCACAAACCCGGCCATCATGCACCGCGGCGCGCTGGACCAGATACGCCACAGCATGATCCAAGGAGCGGAATCTTCCTCTCAGCCAATGCCACCCCAAGACCACTCATCTACCGTGCCATTCTCGGTGGCAACTCCTGTCAGCATACATCCCGACTCGGCCTGCTCGATTCCCCTGGACTATTCGAGCGAGAGCATGGAGCAATACTTCAACAACAACAATATTGGCCTCCCTCCCGGAGCCTTTGGGTTCGGCACCTCCTTTCATGGCTCGACTTCATCAGTCAGCTGTGCGAATACATTTCCTTATCTTGCCGAAACAATGCAGAAGCTTACAGACACCTACGTGCCTGCTAGCGACAATGCCGCCATTACGCCACCGTCACGACTTGCGAGCGCCTGGGGTTCTCCTTTGCCCAAAGATCACCTCACTCTCCTGCCACCACAGTTCCGCTGTCGACAACTCATGCAAGCCTACTTCAAGCATTACAACATGATCTTCCGAATCATACACGCCCCAGTGTTCTGGAAGCAGTACAACGACTTTTGGGCTGGGCCAAGAAGCATCACCAGCCATATGCCGTACCTACTGTTTGCGGCCATGTCTTGCGTGCGATGTCTCGAGCCTGATAATCCGGCCTTGTATGAGGGCGATAGCTCGGTGGCTAGTCGAGAAGCGACGCTTTGGTTCAACATTGCCAAAGAGTGGGCGGACGAACAAGGTCTCAAGCATGCAACGCTTGAGTTTTTCCAGCTCAAGTGCCTGCTGATGCTCTCGATGAAGCTGAACCTCATCAAGATGCGCACACACTACCCGCTATCCCAGAGTCTTCTCGCCACAGCCATGACGGCCGGGCTCCACCGAAGCGCCAACGCGCTCAATCAGCCGACCAGCTTTTACGAGCAAGAAATGCGCAGGAGAATCTGGTGGACCATTACAGAGATGGATCTAGCCGAGTGCACCGAACGAGGCCTGCCCTCTCTGGTGGAAAATCTCTTTGTTGACAATGAACCTCCGTCGAATTTTGCCGATGCCGATCTGAACGAGGACACAACATATCGGCCGGTTGACCAGCTTGACCAAGTCTTCACCGAGTCCTCTTTTGCAAGGCAGAGTAAATCTATACAGCCTCTTCGCTATATAGTCATCACTCTTGCTAACAACCCCGTCCGACACTGCTCGGCCACGTCCTCGGAGATCAATGACCTCCACGACAAAGTCCTGGGTTGCCTCGACGCGGTCATGACCAACAATACCTTTCAGTCTTCGCAGTGTAGCCCGCAATGCACGATTTTGTGTAGAACCGTGCTCGAGCTGCTACTTCATGAGTTACTACAGATCCTGCACCTGCCATTTGCCCTGGGCTTACCGGCCCATATCAGCCATCACCATTCGCGTTTCGTATGCCAAGGTTCCGCCAGACATACCATCGAAGCATACAAGACACTGAAGAAGGCGGGCTTCAGCCAGTCATGCCTACCAAGAACCTACATCCAACGAGCCGTGCTCGTTCTCTGCCGACTCGACGCAGTAGCTCCTATCACAAGTAAGTTACAACACTCTACTCATTTTTAGAGCTGATGACTTTGACCCGCCCGCCCCTTTACCAGCGCCCACCCCCCCCTTGAATGACTACTGACATCATATGTCAGACTCGATATACTCCCATGGTCTAGATGCAGACACTGCGGTCAACCTTGTGCTGGACACGTTTGACATCTTCGAAGAACGCATCATCGCACGTGGAAATGGCTTTCGTGGTTTCTGGCTTACCTTTGCTGCGAGCTGCTACCTCAAAGCCAACAGCGAAGAGCCTGCCGCCACTCTTTGGAAGGAGAAGATTAGCTCACGCATCATAGCTTTGTGCAGCAAAGTCTCCATGTCGCAAAATGCCGACAGCCAGAGCGAGGAGCAGCGAGACACAGTCTTTGTCAAGTATATGCGGCACCTGAGACGTGCCGGTGTCTTTGCCGGCTTTGGCGTCACTGACTTGCAAGTGCCACCTTCTGGGCCGGCTTCTGCACGAAGTTGATCCACTGCTGGAGCCTCAAAGATGGTGCTGAATCCTTCTTTGATTCTGACCCAAGCTCCACTTTGCCTCGTACAGTACGAAAATGCCATAAGGAGGACGAAGCGTCAAGAACATCTTGTCTCCATTCATCACCTGGAGGTATTCCCCTTTCTGGGCAAAGGGAGCTGTCAAACTCCATCACCTCTTACCGCAAAGTTGTGTGACCGGAAACTCAATCCATAAGAATCTGGTCATGTTTGCGTAAGAGCGGGAGCACAACGGTGACATTATCTGATTGTTGAGGCTGCGGATGATCCGGCTCGCCGCCTGTGTCTCTTCCACGGACTTGGAAGGAGTTGGAAAGAAAAGGGATCCTATGGCGGTATGCAGCTCTGCTTCCAATGGGTACCTTTCTGGACCGTAACTTTGTTGCATCAATGAGGATCAGCATGGCGGAACGGTCGATCGGGGGGGGGCGGCCGCACGTTAAACAACGTTTCCGACGTCGGATATATTAACAAGGTGCGCGCTTCGTGCCGAATGCGACGGTCACATTCTGGAGCCCATGCCACATGCAAACGGATCGCACGGCAATACCCCAACGCCGCCAGATGGGGTGTAACGGGCCCGAGTGGACTCTCTTCTCCTCCTATCTTTTCATTTTCCGCTGACGGGCTGATGCTCGATGCATGGCATATTTGGCTGGCTATTCGTTCAAGGAACCTAGCAAATACGAGCTCCGTTAGGAGTATATGACGCGGCCGTGGCAAACCTGGGCAGTAAAAAATCCCTGAAAGATCATCAGCAGAACTCCGCAAGAAAGCGTCGTGTCCTCTCTGTATTCGGCCGCAGGCCTCGTCAGATGCAGAAAGGAATCATGGGATAGACGATTGAATGACGGTCACTGGTTAGACTCTGGCAGGCACATACCCTTCCTTTTTTCTCTTCTTCTTGAATCTCGTATAGGACAAGGAGATCAACAGTGCTGGAGGTGGTTGGTGGTTACGAGGCCTGTGAGACACAGAAGCGAATGACAGCCAAACCCCTGCCCAGTGGCGGCGATTTCGATTTTTCAAGCTGCGATTGACGGGTCAGGAGGGTCGTGATTATTAATGCGTCAGGTACAACTTGGGGAGGGTTGAGTTACGATGGTGACCAACAACGGACCTCTTTTTCGGCCGAGATATTATGGCCGAGTTCGTTCCGAGCCAATCATATCCCCGTCTGGCACAGGTCTAACTTGTTTGAGTGGTTGGATATGAGCTAAAAAGCCTTTGGACTGATACCATTGGCTGGAGACCGAAGACGCAAACTCTGATTGGCCGCTCATATATGCATTGTCCTGTCCTGTCCTGTCATGTCCTGTTTATGAGCCATCGATATAATATATCTTGGTCACACACGTTGTTGCTAGAGAGAATGAGGGTGGTGGCTGTAATTCGGACTCTCACCCAGCTTCTGCCCATCCCAGAACTGTTGCATGCCCAGATCTGAGCCGAAGAAATGCCGCATCTGCTCCTCCGAGCACCGAGTTCCCTTGGAATCGTACACGACCGCTTGGTTCCCCACAGCAAGGGCAATGACGGGTGATATTGGCTGGTACTCGGTGTAGTTCGACTGGATGTTGTGCCGCTCGCTGAGAATGTGTTGGTAGATGTTTTGGGCGGCGCGCGCGCCCATCCCCTGCGCGCGCCCGCAGCGCTTGATTCCAGACCAGGCGACGAGGTCTCCTGCTGCTAGGTGGTACGGGTCGTTGCCTTGGTCGACGAAGCGAAGTCTGGGTTTTTTTTTTTTTTTAGTTTCTGTGATTAGTATGGAGAAAGGCCGGGGAGTTGGTATGGGGGGTGGAGAGAGGAGAGGCTATATTGGGTGTAGCATACAAGGAGTTGATCTTGACCATTCCTTCCTTGTCAAGCACAGACTCAGGCAGGTAAGATGTTGCAGGCACATTCTTGGTTATCGCAGGCATGACATGGTCGGCGAGCAACTTGGTTCCGTCTTGCAGGGTGAGCTGCTTGCCTGTCTGGCCTTGGACGTTCGTCTGGATGTCGCTGATTTGCAACACTCTTTGGTTCAAGATGACCGCGACACCGAGGTCCTCCAGCGCGCGGAGAGCAGCAAGCTTGCAGTCGTCAGGCAGCGGCTCGGATGAGAGGAGTGTGTCGCGCGAGTGGATCAATGTCACTTTGGTCGATGGGTGAGTGTATTTGAGCTCTCCCGCGATTTCCACTCCAACGGCGCCGCCTCCGACCACGACGACTCCGCCGTGGCTGTTGGCGCTTTGAATTGTGTCCACATGTGCTGATGTCTCCCGCACGTACTCATCCCGGCTAAGACTGACTGGTACGGCTGGCCAGGCTCTGCGTAGTCCAGTGGCGGCAAGGAAGTAATCGTATGGAAGATCGTACTCTTCCTCACTCTTGCTGTCCAGGATTGTTGCATTCTTGTTTGAACTGTCAATCTTCTTGAGGCTGCCTTGTACCCATCGAACAGCAGGATGGTTCAGGGCTGGGATGTCTTCGAATTTGACCCACGCGGCCGGCGCGTACTCCTTGGAAGCGAAAGCCAGGGGTGTGCCAATGAGGTGGACTGCCAGAAGAGAAAAAGGTTGGTGTCAAATGTTAAAACTTTCACTGCTGCGAAAGGTATAATAAATAAGAGAGACAGAAAAGGCCGGGGGACCACCTACAGTATCCGTCTCGCTCATCCACAATGCTGATTTCCACAGGAACGTAGGTGGGTGTGTCGGTGATGGGAGCTCGTGAGCCTCGTGCCTGCCGTGCATTACACAGATCAAGCAGATTCAAGGCCGCGGCGAGTCCTGCATAGGCGCCGCCAGCAATAAGAATTCGAACCACCTCTTTGACAGTCATTGTGGAATCAGTGTTGATCAACCCACGTTGGAAACTGATTTGATAACGATAATCTGATAAAAGAAGAGAGAGAGAGAGAGCAAAAACTTGTCATTGGTACTCTCGGCCGACAACTGTTGAAAACCTTCGAGGCTGTGAACTTTCGGTCGCCGACTTCGGTCTTCTTTCTTGCAGAGTCATTCCCATTGTCGATCAGATGTGCCACTGCTGTGCAGGACATCTCTGAGGTCATTGTGGTCAGGAAACCAGCTTTTGACAAACCCCGAAGCATTAGAACCTGTGATCGGCTGGTGAGACCTCAGGAGATAGAGGTTGGACAGAAATATATCAACGAGGGTCCCTCCCGCTCATAAAACCACTATCTTCCCCTAACAGTGATAAGTCTCGATAGAAGAGCCACAGGCACGATAAGCGATATATAATTAAACACATCCAACAGCCCGGTTCTGCACCAGCCTACTCTGGTTAGAGAAGTCCAGGATCAGTACAATCTCACCTGATGCAAGAGATTGTGCCTTTCTTGCAAATCAGTCAATATATCTCTTGTCCTGTTCCCTGTCCAGGAAGAACACTTGATGATTATACTTCACCATCTACCCTTGCTTGACAATACCTCTTGTACTTGTGAAGCTCATGAAGATCGTGGTGCGAGTCAGGTACTCACTCCCTCAGTGTTAGACATGGAACACCAGTAGGCCGAGGGAGCCTCGAATACCTCAAAAAGATGGGGAATCTCGCAAATCATGCTAATGTTCAGGTATTCCAATATATGTATGTGTGTCGTTCATGACACTCGGGCAAGATTCAGGCATTCCCATATATAATTGTGGGTGATTTATGACATGTCCACGTGCCAACACTTACTGCAGGAGAAATCCGATCTTCGAAAGCCAGGCGCCGCCGTTGGCTAGTGCAATCTCACCAGGCTGGAAAGGCTCGGTATTGCCAGGCACTAAAGTTAGGGCGCCTTAAATATCGAAGGCTAAGGAGGAAGCCATACATGCAGCCGCTAGAAAGTTCAATTATTGGACGGTTCACGTTGGGGTGGCATGACTGGCACCAGCAAGTTGAAGGACGATTTTGTTCCTGGTTTAGGAGATTCAGGTGACTTGGTCGTGATGCGCGTGGTCGATCAGATCTGCGATTCTAAGGCTGGCTATGCTCTTGGTCAGGAAACCTGATTGGGGACAAATTTTCGTCTTGGTCTGCGTGGAGAGCAAAGATGATCGCCCAATGCCTCCCATTGGTGCCCAGAGATGTTTGGGTTTGGTCCGTGTCAAGATCGTCCTTCGTGTCCAGATCGTCAAATTGACACACCTTGACTAGGAACTGTATAGGAAGTAATAGTACTGTAGTCCTGTTTTTTGCTCGGGGAAGTACGGCGCCCCCCGAGGGCCTCGGTCCTCTATGGTTTATATTCATCCAGTCAGGCAGGATAAGTAGCCTGAAATATGACCAACTCAGACCAAGAGTCTTGGTCCTCTGCGATATTCGTGTCCTTAGGTAGAAGTTCTGATACCTTGTACCTGATCCGTTGTGTGTACATATATATAACCCTGCCATTGCAAGGCATGGTACGAAGGTAATCTTGCCCGGTAACTTCCAATCTCTGACATATAGATGCCTCTGATCATTCTTGCTAACGTTTTGTCCCAGGTATCTCCTCTTGGCAGTATTATGCCACTTCTTTGCAGGAATCAGTGCCAGGCCCAGCCCAGTCAGTCGCAGAGGAGCCACATGCTGCTCGCTTCCTGGACTCGGCGATGACTTTGAAGCGGCCGAACCGGAAGCAGTGAATCTGGATCCCGACATTGTGAACGAGGCTCTGGCATACGCCAACACCCATGGCCGGCTATCTGTGCAAATATTCCGCCACAACTGTCGGGTCGGGGCAGGGCTCCTGGACCCTCTTACTGATGGTATCCCAAATAACGTGTGGTCGTCGACCAAGTCCGTGGTCTCAATTCTGACCGGGATTGCGGCTGATAAGGGGAAGTTGCATGTGGACGACCCCATCGGAGACTATCTTCCCTCAGGGCCTGGATGGGGAGACGAGGCACATAGGGCGATTACAATTCGCAATCTGCTCAGTCAGTCAGCTGGTCTTGATGAGGCCATCCTTGCTGAGGCTGCGACGCTTATTCTCGACCAGAGCGCTTCTCAGGAGGCGTTGGCACAACCATTGAAATATCCTCCTGGAACCCATTTTGAATATTCTCAACGAGTGCCTGATCTCCTCGCCTTTGTTGTTCAACAGGCAGTGGGTGAGGACCTTCAAGACTTCGCTCAGGCTAATTTGTTCGACCCCTTGGGGATACCAAGCGATTCATATTTTTGGCTCCGCGACCGGTCTGGCAACACATACGGCTATGCATTGTTGTTCATTCCACCTACCCAATTCGCCAAACTCGGCCTGTTGCTGCAAAACAACGGCTCTTGGAACGAGCAGGCTGTAGTGTCGGCCTCCTGGGTCGAAAGCCTCGCCCAGTCCACCCCAACAAATCCCTGCTATGGATGGTTGTTTTGGACGAATCATGGAGCTCCATGCACAGGGGCCAATCTTCCGTCTGCACAAACTTACCAACGCCATCTCATCCCTAGCGCTCCAGAGGACCTGTTCGCCATGGTAGGCTTCTTGCAGCAGAACAACTTTATCATCCCCAGCCTCGAAATGACCGTGACTTGGACTGGTGTACTTGGGGACACTGAGCTGAATTTAGCTGCTCTCCTCTCGGCCGCTCCCGCAGCAGATTTGTATTATAATTTCTTCCGTATCCTAATGCGCGCTGTCAAAGATGTCTCGATTCCGGATCCGGGGCCATGGCAGGTCGACCCGCTGGAGTTGGACATCAACCCTTGGAATTACGCGAACCCCGAAGTTCTGCTCAACGATATTGCTGGAAATCCTGAATGTAATATTGTGTTCTGTAATGGCGCAGTTCCTGTTGAAGGACTGGTTGAGAACCTGAGAGCAATTGCGGAAACAATTTTGGGACTCCTCCCAATTTGAAATCAAGTAGCTAGATGTTTTGGGTAACAGTGTCTGTATCTGGTTGGGCGTTCCTTGCTTTCTGTGCAGATACCTTACTGGCATTCCAAAGTTGTGACATATCCTCAATTTGATGGTCCCATGTACTCCGCTTCCTCTGACTTCTGAATCCCATTAACATAATAGTTGTAACATGACATCAGCCACAGGCCAAGCAGAGCAGGGGTAACAATCCCTCGACCTTCGGTAGTAGTTGGTGCAACTCTCGTCCCTACACTGAGGCCTGACATAGTGTGCCTCTGTGTGGGGGTATGTATCAGGATCCATGGCATGGAGCCAGTGGTCATTAGGTATAAGCCGAATGGTAGGGATTATAAGGGCTGTTATCTTACAGATGATGACATCTCTCTTGTAGCTGACAGCAAGGCATTGTGGTAGTTGCCTGCAATTGCGGTCAAAGTCATGTCTTAGGTAATGCGGCCTAATCTCCAGCTTCTTGATATTTGTTCCTCTTCCATAAGAATCCGAGAGGTGTAGCCATAATCCAAAAGGGACGGGTGGACGAGTTGCTGCTTGCTGAGTTTGATTATTATCCTCCTCTGCTCCCATCTGATAATAGGTAAAAGGTCCTAGATCAGATGATGGGCTAAAACACGCCATCTCAGGCAATGCCCCCGGACGCCATGATGGGTACAGGGTGTCAGCTGGCCCAAGGTCCCGAAGTCTCTGAAATAGTGCCCTTAACTTGGGTGCAGGGATTCGCCCATCAGATGTAAGAGGGATTGTGTCAATACGGCTGTGAGGAATCCATTCTCGGCGAAGAACCACAATAGTTGGGTCTAGTGTACTGGTGCAGAGGTAGGCTCGCGGCCAGGTTGGTACTTCAGAGGGTCTGCAGCGTATATCATGGCTGGCATCATGACAAGCAATACTGAAGCTGTCAAGGCAGGCTTGCCATCCTCCTCTATAATTAGTATTATGCTGCTGCCGCCAGTTGTGAATATGTGCCTTGATACTGGCCCAGGTGATCTGTACATGCTCACATAGCTGTACAGATCCTAGCTGGCCTAGACACTTGTCTCGCTGATAGAACCATGATTGCTGACAGGAGGGGGAGAATTGGAAGCTATCATGGCGACAGTCGCAGGCATAGCAGTAGAACTCAGGGTGGAAGATAAATTCTATACGGCCGTGACGATCTCGGCGCCTGTTCTGCTGGAATTTACATTCATCAAAGACGAAGGCTTGATTCCTGTAAGTGTCATTCCAGTGTGCACACTGGTCACACCGGCCGTCTCTTTGTAAAAGCTGCCGAAATTGTTGCTTTAGAACTTTCGGGAGAAAGGAACCGTTATATCTGGTTGAGCATGGTGAGCTGTGATACCATGTATCTCTCCAAAGTACTGCTTGGTGGTTGACAAGACGACGGAAGGTCCTGCAGACGATCCGGAGGACATTCAGTGTAACAGCATCATCACGGAGGAAGTCAAGGATAGATAGAACAAGTTCTTCTGGCAGCCGACTAATCAAGGGACAGAAGAGATTATTGTAGACCTGTACAGCCATAAGTGGGTCCATTTGACAGTGCAGCTTGTATAGGGTGAGACGGAGTGCTTGAGCATGTTGATGATCCCGCTCCTCCCGTAGAATCCGTCTTTCGACTTCGCTGGTCGTTGTCTCCTTTATACGCTGACAATGTTCACTTCTGTTCCGGATCCATCGTGAAAGAGCAAGCATCCTCAGGCATCCAACCAAGGTGTAAAGATAAGGCCTAGCTAGGCTTAGCTATTACTGATATGTTGATTGTGTTGTTGAATGTAACTGACTTGGTGGAAGTTGCTAGATAGAGACGTCATCAACTTTTTAACTTGCGACATAAGAAGGGGATGAAATTAGTGTTCTGGCTGGTCATTGCATCCAATAAAAACAGTGAAAAAGTGGGGAGTACATTCTGTTTGAGTATGAGCTAGTCTAGATACGGCAGGATCGTCACCTGGTGTAACAATAATACCGTGCACTGCGTCTCTCTCTGTCTCTCGCGCTCTGGCTCATTACACACCACGAGGGGAATAGACAGCAGGGCCCGGATGACCAGGTGGAGAGGCAGCGGGGGCAGAACCCGGAGATGTTGCTCCGTCAGTGGCGGTGGCAGACGACATGGCGGTGGCAGCGAGGCCCGGACTGACTGGCAGGGAGACAGCAGCAGACCTTGGCGCATCAGTGGTGGCCGAGGAGGGCGCGGGCGCGGGACTCGGACTGTCCGGCATGGAAACAAAACCAGAACCAGAGGGAGATGTCGTCCCATGGGTGGTGGCGGCCGCAGCAGGAGATGCGGCGGGTGAGGGAGTGCGGCCAGGACTGCTCGGCAGGGAAACAAAACCAGAACCAGAAAGAGCTGTCGCACCATCAGTGGTGGCAGCAGCAGACTCGGCAGCTTCAGGAACGGGCGCGGCGGCGGGGACGGCGGCGGAGACGGCGGCGGAGACAGCGTCAGCGACATCGGCAGGGGTGACGGTAGGATCACTCAGGACGGCAACCACGGCGGCGGCGGCGGCTGCGGCGGCGGCCGCAACGACAGGAGCGGGCGCAGGAGCGGGCGCAGGGGAGGGATTGGGATTGGCGGCGCCGACAGCAGTGGGGTCCAAGGAAGCATTGATGGCCGTTGCAGCAGGCGCGGCGGTGGCGGCGCCGGCCGGCAACTCAAATGGCCAGAGGGCACGGTTGACACTATCTACCAGTCGACATACAGCACGGACCCAACTGGCTGGTGTGTGATGTTGATCAAGAGTTGATTCCGCCCACCGAACCAGGTGCCCCCAAGCGGCCGCCACCCGCGGGGGCCAGAAGGCCATGCATGTAATGAGCACTTGCAACGCCATGAATGGCGTTGGCAGGGGTGGTTTGACGTTCTGCCCGACGATGCCCTCTTTTTGGGCGATTCTCTCCAGTGTCTGGACAATCCTGTCCATCGAGTCTGCCAGTTGCTGCAATGCGAGGACCATGAAGTCCGTCGTATTCCCACCGTCCTCGCCGAACACTGGCGATGCGAGACCAAGAGTCGCGGACATCACCAGCAGCAGAAGACCCAAGGCGAACGACGGGAACAGGACTTTTGCTTCTAACATTGTTGCTGCTGCTGTTGTTGCTGCTGCTGTTGTTGCTGCTGCTGTTGTTGCTGTTGCTGCTGCTGCTGTTGTTGTTGCTGCTGTTGCTGCTGCTGTTGTTGCTGCTGTTGCTGCTGCTGTTGCTGCTGCTGTTGCTGCTGCTGTTGCTGCTGCTGTTGCTGCTGCTGTTGCTGCTGCTGTTGTTGTTGCTGCTGCTGTTGTTGCTGCTGTTGCTGCTGTTGCTGATGATGGTGGTGTTCTCCTTTGGAATTTAGAAAGAGGGGCTAATTGCTTTGTGTGTGCCGAGAGGCCTCCCACGCTCCTGCCCTCTGACAGCAATCGTGCCTTCCATAACTGTAGACCTAAATTAGTACTTGCCTGTTAGGACTGCTAGGGTCAGTGGCTGCTAGTTCCCCTTGCTACCTACCCAACTATGGAGGTGAATGCCTACTTTGACAGGCAGGCTCTAGAACAGTAATGGTGAGTCACAACTCTGGTTCTCTTCCACATCAAAGAGTTCCTGTGCTTTGCTGTCTTCTGATCCCTGACTACATTGTTTGTATATAGTAAAATCAATATCTTTGTCCACTCTTTCTGTTTTTAATAATGGTTTCAGGGGCAAAATTTTGGGCTGAAGAGCCCTCTAGATTTTACCAAGAGGTATTGGCTGGAATTGAGACCTCGATACGTATAGTTGGCTTTGATAACAAGTCTCTGTGCCAGCATAAATGAGCAGCCAGCGTGGGCTGAGGGACCTATTCGTGCATGGAGCTAGACATGATTATGATTGGCTTAAACTATGTCTTGGCGACTAACCCCATTAGACCATCATTTTTGCCATCAAAACATGTGTAATCCCAAGGGGCCTTCAAAGACCCCTCGGCGACCTCCACAGAATTTCATCCGGGATAAGGGGGAAATTCCCCGTTTCAATCGGAGAATCATCGTGAAGATCAGCAGATATCTGAGAATTAATCGACATCGTCAATCTTCTATCAGAGACCCCCTCTAAGATCCGCAGCGATCGTAACTGTGCGGAAAGCACTACCCACTCCCTGACAAACCCCGCAACTTCCATTTTCCACCAGAATTAGCTAATCACCTTTACCTCGCTCTTCCCCTTCTCGCTGACCTTGCGGCTCGAACCATTTTCAGAACATCTCCCGCTGGAGGTCCCAACCTCTCTAACCAATGACCTTGCCCTTTGCTTGAGGATTCTCCTTGAGTCTGATGTCTTTGAGAAGTGCAATCAGGCAGAGCATGACCCCTGCTACGACGGTGCCAGCAATCAGCATGCGCTTCTGAGCTACTGCGTATGAATCAATAATAGCCGTGCGAGCAGGGCTGCCCATTGGGAACGACAGCTGTTCTTGGATGTCGCCATAAATGTCCTTCCACTGGGATTTCAGGTCGTCAGGAAGTCGCTTTTTCAGCTCACCAGGCAACGAATTCGTCCAGATGGCTCCCTGGATCGTGTCACCGAGAGCGTTTCCAATGTAGCCGCTGACACCAAGGATACCAATGGCGGCAGCAACCTGGCGGTGATTGACCGCTGCCACAGCGCCGACTTGGACTCCAAGGATGACTTGAGATTGAGCAAATGCCAGAAAGACCTCACACATGATGATGTAGCCGATCTTTGTCCCCGGTGTACGGAAGTAGATCAACAGACCAACAAACAGGGTATAAACGACAGCACCGGAGAAGAACAACCATTTGTAGCGCCCAGTCCACCGGATGATGAATGCTACAATGAATGTCCAGAATGGAGAGACTGTATTGGTCACGCTGTTGATGTACCCAGCGTCCTAAAACAGCTGGTCAGCCAGGAAATGGAAGAAGCCAACTCTTTGTTACTCACCTTCAGGCTCTGCCCGTATACCACGCGCAAATACGACGAGAAGTATGCATCCCACGTGGAAATAGCAATCGAGAGGAGCGCGTTGATGACGATAATGTTCAGGAGCGTCGGAGTGGTAAGGAGCTTCCAGTCTGCAACCGGCACCGGGGCAATGAACTTCTCGTAAATGACGAAGAAAACCAGGAGAACAAAGCCGACGACGAGCATGGCGATGATGTAGTCAGTCCCCCATCCATGTGGCGCAGATTCGGCAATACTGAATGGCAACAGAAATAAGACTTCGCCGGCGATGAAAATGAAAATCCCCAAGAAATCAAACTCAACGATGAAGGCGCCGACCTGCTGCATGAAATTTCTGTGGGGCTTGGGCGCTGGAGCCAGTTCCGGGTGGTCTTTACGGGCTCTCTTATCGAACGTGAAAAGCAGATAACCCATAACGACACCAACCACTGGTACACATATGCTCAGGGCTCCGAACGCCCAACGCCAATTCTGCCCGGGGGAGAAGGCATGAGCGGCAGCTGCAGCACCCCCAAAACCAGTGATGATACTTCCGGATCCCGTGATGGCCAGTC
The DNA here is from genome assembly GCA_003709825.1 of Chaetothyriales sp. CBS 135597. Taxonomy (NCBI): domain Eukaryota; kingdom Fungi; phylum Ascomycota; class Eurotiomycetes; order Chaetothyriales; species Chaetothyriales sp. CBS 135597. Next base: position 238,291 of record QQXN01000025.1, on the reverse strand, counting down.
CTATTCCTCGGCTTGCGAGCACGCTGGTATCGGCAGTAATGACGTCTGTACAGTAGCTCAGAGCGCTGAAGCCGATGTTGACGAAGATTATACCGGCAATATAGGTTGCAATGTTTTCGCAAGCTGCTATCAGGATGGTTCCCATGATAGTGATCAAATTCATGGCCAAGAACGCATAGACGCGGCCATACTTATCCAGGATCTTAGCCAAAGGCATATACACCGCTCCTGAGGCTATGTTGGCAGCCAAAGAGACAGTGGATAGGTATGAGTGTTCGCCGAAGAGCGATTGAATGTTCGGTCCTAAGTTTCTCTCGAAACTGCCCTCAAATCTCCAGAGCACTGAACCAGGCGGGTTAGTATGGATACACCAGTCGGCGACAAACACTCAGTGCGGTACTGACAATAGACACTCCACAAACTGAAGTCATGGTCAGCGTTTGGACAACAATGGCCGGGTTGCGCGACTCACCAAAAATAGGTAAGGATGAGGGATGTCCAGGTCCAGTGCTCTGTCACACGCTCGATGTTCTCGACGCCCTGATATGCCTCCTGCGTGAGGTCTCCTTGAACATGGAGCTTGCGCGCCATGGCGGCGTGGGCGGCGGCATCGCCATCAGCTGTGTGCTGAGAGGAAGCAACATCATGCTGCGAGATGTCTTTATTATCAATGTCTTTGTTATCCATGGCTGTTAAAATTGTTGCCTCACAATGTTTACCAGGAATCCAGGAACAACATACAAGTATAATGCAAGGCTGTCGATCGAAATAGTATGTATGCGACCGGATAGAGAGAGAGAAAAAGTACGATATCGGATGGTCCCTGCACCACTGCAACAGTCGGCCGAGACTTCACATCAACTGTGCCGCCGGCACCTTCTCCACTATATATCTGTCTACAAAAGTCTTCTGGGTGCAATTCTGATCTTCAGCCGTCGATCAGATTAGATTAGTTGCAACCCGCGCCGCCATGGCCCATGGGGGCTGACGAAGGGTGGCGTCGGCCACATCCCACATCTAGGTATCCGAACGGGCAGCCGACTGGTCAGACAAAACGTTAAAAGGCTACTCGGTACCCAATCTAGTTGATCAATCGTACCAGTCCACCACGACCCCGAGCTTAGTCCAATTAGCCTTGCTGAAGGCCTTTCGGAACGCTCTGGTCAGGGCTTGAGGATCCTCCAATCCCACCGAAATCCTCACAATGGTCTCGCTCAGCCCATAGTATGCGGCCCACTCCTTTTCTAACGCGAAGACAGTCTGCACATATGGCTGCGCGAGCGTGACGCATGCCCCCAAACTGGGGCCCTTGTGCAGATCGAGGTGATTGAAGAATGTACTGGCCGCCTTTTCACTTTCGAATTCAATGGTAAACAGCCCGCCATGTCCCGGCACCATTTCGGCGCTGCTTTTCCGCAGATGGGGGTCATAGTTTGTGCGCGAAGGCAGAATGGATGGATGAAAGACTTTTGTGATGACCGAGTTCGGCTGCGCTGCGTACGAGGACAGGAGAGTGACAAGCTGGTAAGCATTGGAGTTCATTTTGTCAATTCGTGGCAGGAATTGCCGTGAGTTATACTCGAGCACAGCCGCGTCGTGTGGATGCAGTTCTGGCACATAGTTGTCCGAGAAGATCTGCTTGAGATCTTGATAAAGCGGCGAAGAAGGGTTCAGGACCACGCTTCCTCCCATGACGTCGGCATTGCCGCTAAATGCCTTTGTCAGCGACGTTACCAGCACGTCGGCCACGGGGAGGAGGTCCAGGTTTCCGAATGAGCCGATTGTCTCGTCGACTATCAGGGCAAAGCGGTACGTGTTGGCCAATCGGCGAAGGCGTATAAGGTTAACTGAATGCAGCAAGGGATTTGATGGCAACTCGCACCAAACAGACTGCACTGGTCTGTTCAGCTGTTGGGCCTCCTCGAGGCGCGCTTCAAGCTGGTCCATCTCATCCTCTGTGCCGAAGCCATAGAAATGAAAGCTCTCCGAGTAGAGCTGGAGGAGCTTGGGCGTAAGCTCGTAGAGGAAGCCAAAGACTACACTCTGGGTCTTCCTCCAGAGGTTTAGAGCCTGGCTTGTGTGGTATATGGCCGACATTCCTGTGGGATAGAGATAGACATCTGAGGGAGCGAGCAACGCGCTGATCTCAGGACGAAGAGGACTTCGCTTCAGCAGATGGCAAATGCGCTCACGAATGATGGCTGAGTATCCATCATCCCCCTGACGGCGGACCATAATCCCTTTGACCCTGTCGTTGTCATTGTCACCATTGGTTCCGTCTTTGGCCATTGAAATGTCCAGTCCGCTAATGATCACATTCTCCGCGAATCGAGACGAAATCCCAGTCCCCGTCAGTCTCCAAAACTCCAATGCCGACTTCAGGTACACGGTGTCGTACAGGACAGCATACACGCTGGCAAGGGGTGGCGATAGGTCATTGTGCCCATCGCTGAGAGAAATCTCCACAATCTCCGGTGCAGCGTTGGCATTTCTGGCCCTGATTAGATCCACACACGCTTCGGCATGGCCGAGAGCGGGAAAAGCGAGACATGAAGTTTTGCGTGGCGTGGTGGTGGAGGAGGAGGTGGTGGCGACCGATGTCTTGTCCAAGATTCTGCGGTGGAACTATTTAATTTTCCGAAGGCGAACAAGTCAGCACCGGCGGCACCAAAGATGCTAGGGAGGAAAAAATAAAGAAAAAATAAACGCTCCAGTTGATTGATTCTAACGACATAGACAACGAGGGAGCAAACAAGAGGATGACAGAACGTACTTCAGCTACATCAGGATGGATAAAGGACCGAGGATAGCCTATTTTCTGGACTTTGAGAATGCGCTCTGTGCGCAGCAGCAAGCCTTTCATGTCATCCCACTCGGGCATCTGCACACTGATGGCGTGGTGGATATTGTTCGGCACCGCATGGCCAAGAGGTGGCGGGGGAGGGAGCTCGCTGTAGCGTCGAGCGACGACCATATTGCCTGTCGTTGGTGTTCTTGTTCTTGTTCTTGTTCTTGCGGTCCCTTCTGACCAATCTTGATATTGATATCGGGAAGAAGAAGACAATTCCACTACTAACAACGGCCTTACCAAAAGAAAGAGAGCGATTTCATTGCTGCTGAGTTAATCTTATTTTATCAATCCCAACGCAACGCCTCCTTCTCCCCCGACTACCTCTTTCGAGTCCAACAGCAGGGTTTGGGACAATTACAGTTTTTCCCTCTCAATATCGATCGGTGGGCTGACAACATGACCGTGGACAGCTTGTTTCCAAGAACAATAACATGCAGAGCTCGGCCGAGAGATGAACTCAAAGACAAAGTTATTTCGGTTACATTTACACCCAAATTATTACATACTCTCTCGCCACATCCCACGCTGTTTGTTTGCTCGGCCGGGTTTTGTCGAACGTCTAAACTAACTAAGCGAGCTGACAAAAAAGATGTATGTATGCATGGAATGGGTGGAGGAGGGCAGGACAGGAGAATTATTCCCAAAGAAACGACAAGAGCACATACCCAATCTTTCAGGACTACCCCTTATAAAACCCACACAGACACAATGGGCTCAGCCGGCGAGGCAGGATGGCAGAAGACCAAGTTAAACACTGTTGTACGGTATCGCAATCGAGGTACACCTCAATGACAAGCCTTTTGAGACTGGAATACATCGCCTTTTGCTTTACTTTATTATCTATATATATATATGAAACTGATGAATAACCGCGAGATCAGGAAAATATGACTACGAGACAGTGCACAAATTGATCGACGAGTGTCCGCTCCTCCACGTCTCATTCGGCTCAGGAGGGAACAGCAACGGCGGCAGCAACGACGGCGATGACGAGTCTCCCTCGTACCCCGTCATACTCCCCATGCTAGGATGCACCGGCATCTTCCCAGCACGCGAGGATTGGGGATACGACGGCAGCGATGACGACGGCAGCCGATACATCTACCTGCATGGCTACGTATCATCACGATTCTTCCGCAAAACAGCCACAGCCACGAAACCAGCAGCACTAGCATCACCAGCAGAAGCAGCAGCCAAAGTACCAGTCTGCGTATCCGCCACGTTCCTCGACGGAATTGTCATGGCGCTGACGCCGAACCATCACAGCTGCAACTACCGGTCTGTGGTTGCGTTTGGGCATGCAACGCTGGTCGAAGACCCCGAGGAGCGGCTGTACGCGATGGAGCTGATTACGAACAACCTGGTGCCGGAGCGGTGGGAGAATACGCGGTACCCGAGCGCGGCGGAGATGAAGGCGACGGGGATCATCCGCATCGAGGTGGACAGCGCCAGTGCCAAGATCCGCACGGGCACCACGGGCGAGGCCAGGTCGGATCTGCAGGATGAGGAGATGAAGAGCAGGGTGTGGGCTGGCGTGGTGCCGGTTCACACCGTGTTTGGGGAGCCCGTGCCTGCGCCGACGAACACCTTCAAGGGCGTGCCGGCGTATATTTCTGACTGGGCGAGGGAGGCGACGATTCAGTCTGAGGAGTATGCATATGCTGCGAGTGAAAAGTGAAAGGGGGCTTAGCTTTGCTTGCCCTTCTGCTATAGTCAAGAACGATGTGTTTGCTTTCATGAACTATTTGAGGATTTCCAGATCCTTCTTGTCGATGCCCCGGAATACGATCCAGAAGACGATGGTGGCAGCGGCCATTATGCCCGCCAACACGGAGTACATGATTACCTGGTTTGGGTTGTGCGCCAATGGGGTGAAGGCCATGGCAATCAGCGAGCCGATGCCTGCCATTCCGATTGACACGGCGGAAACGATGCTGCGCATGCTGCCGGGGGATTGGTTGTAGGCTATTTCCTGCGAGGCAGGGAGACAGAACATTTCTGCCATGCCTCCCAGCACGTAGATCGGTATCTGGATAAACATGTTGATCTGGTTTGGGATTCTCCCATGGTCGCTTGCCGCACACTCACGTGGATGGTCATAGCAAGGTGGTTTGACATAGATTGCCTTTTGTACACCAGCTGCAACAGACATGCTGACGGTCAGGATGAGAAATCCGACTGTGATCCTGGCTACCGGTCGGAAGGGGATGCCTTTCTGTCTGAGATAGGGATACAGGCCCTTCTGGATGCATGGATAAATCAGGATGCTAGACAGAGGGTTGATCGACTTGATAGCATCATTGGGCACTCCGTAGTTGACCATCTGCCCAGCCTGGCTAATGAGATTGTTGAATGTTTGATTCAAGGCGAGCCAATGGAATGGAAAGACGAGACTAAAATGTCACAGTTGAGCCCTGTCCTGACAACAACTGGGGGTGATGAACTTACAAGATCCGACACGCCAGAAGCGCCAGCTTTAACTCGTCAATAAATTTGTCGTCCCAAGGCACAGTACGGTTCTTGAGGCGAAGCTGGGCTTCGGGTTTAGCATTGTCCATTTTGAAGTTGCTTCGAGCTGCTGCCTTGAGTGACTGAAACGTCTTGACCAGTGCTGTACCAGCAGGTGGCACACGTACTGGACATTTTAATTAGCTAGGGGCTTCACCAGAGAGACCTTGGACAGCTGCTCTCACCAAATCTGGTGCTAAACAAGATCAGTATTAATGAGCTGACCGAGATACCAATCAGGGGTAGCATGTAAGCGGCCCAGAAACCGACGTATCGTTCGAGCACGGTGGCTCCGAGAGCACCCAAGCCTGCAATATTGATGACCCAATTATAGATGTTGTAGATGTATTGCACCGTCACCTCCCGATCTGTTATGCATCTCTCGCCATTCTTTCGGGTCTTGATTGTGGGTGTGTGTTTGGTGTACTGGTCCGCTGTGATTAAAGCATGATGAGTCCACTTTTACCATGCCATTGTCGAAATAGACTTACCAACAAAAGGGCTGATACATGCTCTTAGAAAGCCTGAGCCAAAGGCATAAAGTACCATTGTTACAATCAGCCCTGCCGCAGATGTATGAGGCGCCCGTATTGACGACGGTAGAGCAGTGACGAGGAGAACAATCGAGCCGGCGAGCATAGCGCTTTGACAGGTCAGTATTCGATTAGAAGACTTGCCAAAGACCTTCCTAACATGGCAGAATAGAGAATGGTAAAATACCGACCCAGCCATGCGTCCGCGATGACGGCCCCTAGGGTCGGTGTAAAGTAGGAAACAGCAAAGAATGCAGTCATGATCAGTGTGGCTGTGTCTTGATGCACTCCTAGAGCTCCAGGCAATGCACTATGCTTTCCATTTTGAAGATAATTTTCTTTCTTGAGTATTAGAACACAAACACACATGGTATAATCTTGGACAGAGGTTCTCACGGAAGGGGCCTGTGGCTCCATACCAGGCCAATCGCTCACCCCCAGTTACCAAGCAGGCCAGCCAGACACCAGCTGGAATATCGTCTGCCACTTTGAAGAGCCCTTTCGTGTCCTCTGGCTCCTCCTTGCTAATCTTGCTGTCCTTGATATTGGGACTAGCAGCCTCACAGTTGGTATCGACGTCGTCATGATCCTGCCTCGTGTTGACCTCTTTGCTCTCCGACATGGTTGGAGTAGAGGCTGGTTAGCTCAACCATCGTGATTTTGCGAGGAACAAGAGTAGTGGAAGTTATGTACACATTCCCACGCTCCGATTCGCACGTTTTGCCTCCTGGAGACTCTCGGCCGAGACAAGTGGGAATTAATGCTATCATCCACCTTGAGGATGTGACCGCAAACGGGGATGTCTTGGAGCAGCATTTGACTGTATATGTGTACTGCTACTGTGCAACACCGTCAAAGGTCGAGGAGGATCCTGGAATGTGCTGTATTTCACAAGCAGTATAATATGGCTGGTAAATTCGACTTTTCTTTGAGGGAGAGCGGTGAGAGTCGTCTAATGTCCTAACTCCGGAGCTCTTCCCCGTTCTAACCCCTTTCGGTGCAGATTCGTTCTCGTATTCGGTAAATACGCAAAACGACGAGCTTCAAGTGTTCTCGCTAGATTTGATAGTAAGAGGGTATAAACCTAGAGCCGACTCGGCAGCGAGTGAGAGTGAGAATGCCCGCCACTTGTTGGAGACGACCCTGTTGGCGGAGCAGAGCGGCGACTTATCCGTCACCGCAGTCAAACTGCTTCTGCCCTCGACAGACGGATATGTCTCGCGCTCTGACATGGTCGCCTTTCGACTCAGAGGCCTGGATGTCGACATACACAGCTTTCTGACCCCGCGGCAATTCGTGAAGGCTGTGCGCAGCGATGGACTGACCTTGGATGCCGCCACGAACGACGCGATTGGCGCCATTGTCAGCAAAGACTCATTTCGTTCATCAGAAGACGCCCTTATCCGTCTGAAACAGCTGGAGCACGAATTGAAGCGCCGTCTGGCTTTGCCGTGGATTCTCCCAGACCCGATACCACCCAAACGGGTGGCTCTAGTCGGAGGACTGGAAGAGCCTGAATCTCTCGCCAGTGTCAAGGCCATGGGTATTGGACTGCTCATTCTTGACCAGCCGGGCAATATGTTCGAAGACAACGAGGGACCATTTGCCCATCTTCGTGAGGAGTTTATCCCCTTCAATATGAGTCCTGACAAGCACGCCCCGCAGCGCATTGTCGACGCCCTCCGAGACAAGAAGATCGATGGGATTCACACACGATACGACATTCATCACACTAATGTAGCAAAAGCCAACCGCATTCTCGGACTGCCAACATCAGATCCGGAAGCTTATGCAATCGCAACCAATAAGTTTGCCGCAAGATCGTTAGAGCCCGACAAGAATGGCGCCTTTAGGGTTAAAGACGTCGAGGAACTTAAGACTCGCCTGTCGACCCTCCAGCTTGAGTATCCGCTCATAGTGAAGCCAACTACTGGCCGCAACAGCTGGGGAGTGCTCCGCTGCGACAATGAAGAGGAGCTGATTGAGGCGGCTGGCGTCGCCCATGGTCGTCTTATCGGCGTCACAGAAGACGGTGAGGAGATTCACAGTGAAGTCATGATCGAACCATACGTTGATGGACCAGAGTTTGATGTGGATGTGGTGCTCTGGGACGGCAAGTTGCTGTTTTACGAAGTCTCTGACAATTTCCCCTGCGCTGGTGATATCTCCTCAGACCCCAACAACTCTACGCTCCAAAAGGGGGCACATCGAGATTTCCAAGAGACTCTGTTTGTCTATCCTTCAATCCTCGTGGAGGATGAACAACAAGTTTTGGTCAAGTCCTTGCACGAGACTGTCTTGCGATTGGGCTTACGCTCTGGTGTCTTTCACATCGAGGCTCGAGTAAAGAATTCCAAAATGGAGTATTCTGTTCGTGATGGATGGCTCGATTTGCACCTGAAGGAGAATTTGACAGGTCAAGAGTCGCCGAGCTGCTTCTTGATCGAGACAAACCCAAGGCCGCCGGGCTACTTGTCGCTTCTACGAGCTGGGTGGCAGTATGGGCTGGATTACTGGGCTTTGGTATGCTTATATCCTTTTATTTCACCGTCACATAACGTACTGACGATATATTCACAGCATGTTCTGAGATGTATCAACGATGAAAAGCGCTTTCTGGCATTCGCTGTTCCACGCCCAAGGGACCCAGAACACGTCTGTGCCCTCCATTTTATCCTGCCTGAGAATGGAGGAATCCTCAAGTCTCCCGACCCTGGCCCTGAACTGGCCACAAGAAACCCAGAGTTAATGAAGAGCATTCCTCTCTACTATAACGAGTTTAAAATCGGCGAGTACGTTCCACCGTCGGTTTCCACCAACTTTCTGTTCATGACTAGAATGGCTGTCGAAAGTCGCAACGGGCGAGATGGCCTCCTGCAGATCATTCGCAATATTGAACAGGAATGGACATTTGTCATCGAAGAGGAGTAGCATACGGAAAAATGCTGCCGAAATATGTTCTACTTCTTTCTACTCTACAGCTTGGCCAGAAACTGCTCTTCCGGCCGTATTCCAGCCTCGTGTGGCCAGTATATTCCAACCACATTTCCTGAGTCCTCGCTCTTGAAGATGATCTTGAAGTGGTTGGCCACGAGTGGGTATGTGGTCATTCTACATCTCTTTGCCTGCTCCTCCCGAGAAGCAAGCCAGAGAAATGTGTCGCCCTGTGTGTCTTGGCCGTAGTACGATAATGGCCATTTTTGCGATTCCAACCCCTTGAAGAGAATCTCCAGGGCACTGTGAGTCTCATTGAGGCGCACAACCACTTTCCAGTCTCGATATGTGTCTCCGTACGTGCCCACATAGTCCTTTAGAGCATATAACGGCTCCTTGCGGTCCCCTGGCCGCGCTTGGCTTAGTGATGCTTCAAACCTTGAAACATTCGTGGCATTCTTGGACGCTGCTTCAGTAGCCAAGGCGACAAAATCAGAAGGCTGAGGTGTATCAATCAGAGCTTCCAGGACCGCCAAAGACGTCCACCCAGAGACGTCACCCAGAGCGATGGAGTTTGTACAGACAACGACACTTGTTTGCAGCGCTGGAAGGAGGGCGATAGCGGTGTGATATCCTGGCAGACTTCCTCCATGAGACACGACCGGACCACTATGTCCTCGAGGAAGAAGCTGAGGCATTTTTGCCACATAAATCGAGTTCCACCCCATACCAAGGACACTCCCAGGCAACTGAGACCGGTACCAGCCTAGAGCGTAGGTCTTTTCCAGGATGCTGGGTGCAATGGAAATATGGCCAGACAATTGCTTCAGGCTTCCTTTCAGCACGAAATCATCACCTGAAGTGTCTCCGCCCGCCTCCTTTTGCTGCGCGTGTAGCAGGGCAATTGAGTATTTCAACAAGTCAGCAGCAGTGCTTGCGCCTCCCATCGCAGGCCCCATGATGGTGTCATCATTGACTGGCGGAGGCGGAAGCAAATGAGGAGACGAATCGTCCAACGCCGCATACGGCTTTGCAATGTTCTCCTTCCTGTCAAACACGTTGAGAGCCTGGAAGGTTGTTCTCTCCAAGCCCAGCGGTGCAATGATCTCGCGTCTGACAAACTCTCCGTACGACACCCCGCTGACCTTCTCGATCACGGCTCCGACCAGGGCGTAGCCCCAGTTGCTATACGCCCAGTCGGCGCGAAAGACCCCCGCGCGAGGCAGCTTGGCATAGAAGGGCAGCAGGTCCTTCTTGTCGAGCAGCAGCACGCTGTCGGATCCCTGCCACCACAGATTGCTTCTTGCCAGGCCCGCACGGTGGCTGAGCAGATCGGTGACGTTGAGCTCGGCCTCGACCACAGGGTCACTGCTGCGGAAGTCCGGCAGGATGTCTCGGATCCGGCTCGTCCATGTGAGCTTCTTCTGCGCGACGAGAATGCCGATGGCGGAGGCTGTGAATGTCTTGGCTATCGTACCTATCGGTACCACAGTATCCTTGTCAAAGGGGAGATGGTCCTCGACATCGCGGTAGCCATGGCCGAATTGGTGAATGACCTCGCCTTGGTATGATACTCCCACTGAGATACCTGGCGTACCGGATATGGCAGTGATCTTCTTCAGACTTTCTTCAAGCTTCTCCAGGCGCTTTTTCAATGCCGGTACGTCGATATTGTTGATGTTGTTGCCGTTGTCCGCCCTGCCACCCGTTAGCTGGGACCATCAAAGCCCAAGGCTGTCTATGGTCGACTCACATAATTCCTAGCGAGATGGAGAGGAGGGGGGCGGTTGATCTGAACCTTTTGTTGCTGTTACACCACTCCGAAGCAGCCCCATTTATGCTTCATCAAGACCTGCTGGCCTTGTCCAACTGAATGATTATACTCACCACTACTCGGGCGAATCATGCATAACTAGCGCCGAACCCTACGCTTGACTGAACTATTGTTGAACCTCGTCTGTTGATGATTGCTTTGATACAACACTAATTCTTTGGATGGACCAGGCCAGCGATAGTGATGGAGAAGCAGCAACAGCAGCAGCAGTATCCCTTTGCATCCCTCGAGGAACCAGTTTTGGGTAAAGTGTTGGGAAAGGGACGGAAAGATGGCCAATGCTGACTGATAAAGAATCACTGAACAAACTTCAGGCCGACTTCCGGAATGATCCAAGGCCAGACAAGGTTGATCTGATGGTTGGAAGCTATCGTTCAGACGATGGGGTTGAACGAGTGTTGGAATCAGTCAGACTGGTCTGTACAATGAAGGGCAAAAAGCGAGGTGTGTGAGAGAGAGCCAGCAAACTGATTGATTTCATACAGGCCAAAGAAAGAATATACAAAGACCCTACCTGGAGCCATGCATATCCCTCTACCCATCTGGGCGAGCCAGCTTTCCGCGTGGCGTCTTTGAAGCTGCTCTTTGGCAACGACAATGTCCTTTTGCACCCCAATCGGTATGCTACTTTGCCTTGTCATGGCACTTGTTTGAGAGAGGATGTATACTGAGTTGCAATAAATAACAAGCATTGCATCGATGCAGGCACTTGGGGGCAGTGGAGCTTGCCATGTGGGTGCGGTATGGCTGAAGAAGTACTACTATCCCTCCGAGTCGCCCAAAGTCCACATATCCAAGGAGGCCTGGGGTGTGTATACCCCCCCTCGCTTGAGAGTTAAGTAGGAGATTGTACGTATGGGGATGCTAATATCGACCTTACAGCAAACCATGCCAACGTCTTTGCTTCGGCAGGTCTTCAAGTAAGAGAAGATCTGCCGTACTTCAACCATACAACCAAGAAGCTTGACGTTGAAGCCCTGCTGGCATTCACGGAGCGCCTGCCCAAGCATTCCATCATAGTCCTACAAGTCTGCGGCAATAATCCCACGGGCTGTGACCTGCCCCGAGAAACTTGGTTCCGGCTGGCCCAGATAGTAAAACAAAATGACCTCCTGGCCTTTCTCGACATCGCCTATCAGGGATTCGCCTCGGGCGACGTGGACGAAGATTCCGAGCCGATTCGCATCCTTGCACAACATGAGGTTCCCTTGCTGGTGGCCGCAACGTACAGCAAGGCTTTTGGGCTGTATGGAGAACGGGTCGGCCAGCTGTGTATCCCGGCACCAGACGTCCAGACTGCGAGGCTCATGGAGAGACACATGCTGCTGCTGGCCAGAGCCGAAACGGGCGCACAGCCCAGGTTTGGCGCTCTGATTGTTAGCACCATACTGGAAGACACGGAACTGACTGCGATCTGGAAGAGAGAGATCCGGGAGATGGCGGCGAGTCTGCGCGGGAGAAGAGAGGCTCTCGTGAAAGAGATTGGGAGAGCGTCTTCCGTGGATTGGTCCTTTGCTGCCGAGCAACGAGGCATGTTCTTGTATGATGAAGCCTTGCACAGAGCAGAGCCACGTTTTGTTTCTATCTGCGTTTTAAAAGTGCTTCTGCTGATTTGAATTCTTTAGGTATACCGGCTTAAACGGGATCCAAATCGAAAGGCTGAGGCTTGAATATGGTGTGTATCTGCAAGATACCAGTCGAATCTCTATTGCGTAAGGAATCTCTCGCCTCCCTTCTCCTCCTTCCCCCCTTCCGAGTCTGATATTTCAGTTGTAACAATCAAGAACAGTGGTCTCTCAACAGCGACTGTGCCATGGGTGGCCAAGAGCCTCCGAGCAATGACAGAACCATCGTCATAGATCAATCACGATCAATTCTTCACCCTTTTCGGCTCAACATTCTCTGGGGTCTTTTGGCACAGCTCCAAACTGGGAATAACCTTCTTCACATACTCCCATTCCGCTACGCTAGTCCAATACTTCATTATCGCCGGGTGTTCTGCGCGCCACGTCGGGTCCAGAATCAGCTCAAGTCCGCGTGAGATGATAATAGCCAAGAAAATGTCGGCCAGAGTTATGCGATCGCTGACCAAGTATTTAGTACTTCGTGCTTGAAGCTGGCGTTCCAAGTCGTTCAATACCTCAAGAGAGGTCGCTTTCCCACTCTCAACAGCGTCATAGCTGTAGGGAGGTGGTCGTGTCAAGTTTGGAGTCAGGGGAAGAAACCTGGCAACAACAAAACAAGGGCTGTGTGTTAATAAATGCACTTGTGATCGACAACCAGAACAAATATCAGATAGACTGACCAACGCGAGAGTATCTGGAGGAGCTCCTGGTTTGCCCAGGACACCCAGGACAGGATTTCTGCTTCTTGCTTGAGGGAGCCGTCTCCCAACAGCTTTTGCTTGTTGTTCAATTTGGCGAAATACTAGAACGGCTGATCATTAGGCTCTCCCTCCCTCTGTGGGTATATTTATATCAGCAACGGAAAGACGAGGTCTGCGTACTATTGCGATTGCTATGGTCTCGTGGAGCTTTATATTTTCGCCTTCAATCGCAGGAATCTTGCCCTGGCTCAGTGGAAATTGCTCAATGAGGGCATCTCGATTGATATCTTTTCGAGGAACGACTTCTGAGACCTTGGTCGGAATCTCCTCGGCCGCTGCCTATACAGGAGTAAGAGTAAGTCGAGCTGAACCCGCGTTCGCAGAGTCATCTGAATACTTACTGTGACAAGGATGATCCTCGTGCGCGGATTGCCCTACAGCATTGGTCAGGAGGCGGTTGTTCGCTCTGTGCTTGCATAACTGTGCCAGGGAGTTGGGAGCACGCCACGTACTTGATTGCCATAGACGGTATACATTTCTGTCGTTCGGTCGTCGGCCGTCAGCGTCTGCGTCAGCAAAATACTTACCGACAGCTACTACAAATGCTCAGAAGACAGAAGCCAATTGACTCTGAGCTGATTACTCGAAAGGGCCATCCCGAAGCCGGACATGACAAATGGACATACGCCATCGGTCGATCCTCGGCCGAGAGAAGAAGAGAAGAAGAGAAGAAGAGGGGAGGAGGGGTTGAGTGAGGGTCAAATTAGTCAGCGTGGGCTGTTTAGGGTTTGCTCCCTTGCTCCTTCCTCGCCGCACTATCCGCAATCTTCATCTGGGCCTCCAATGTCTGCACCCCCGATTTATATATGGCCGACGCATCCGAGTGAATGACGAAAGCTCTCCACCCGAGTTGAATCCTGCGCTGGAGAATGTCGGGTGTCATGGCAAATCCGAGGACAGCGAGCCCGTTGGTGTCGGCTGCCCGTTGGATTTTGGTCATTGCCTCGAGAAAGACCGGTTCTTGGCCGTCTTGGCTTCCAACTTCCAAGCCTAAACTGGCTCGCAGGTCCCCGGCGCCAACCATAAGTGCGTCAACTGGTAGGTGAGTGAATGTGTGTGTCAGTAAGCCTTGGGGCGAGTGGGGGCGTGGATGGGGGTTGGCATTGCTTGTTTGTACCTCCAGGCACTTTGGCTATGTCCTCCACATTCCTGACGCCTTCGACGTCTTCAATCTGACACAGAACGGCTGCGTTCTCGTTCCAGACGTCGTAGATCTCAAAAACAGACAGACGTCAGCGTTTCCGTTCAGTTCTGCTGCAGTCACAGAGTGGGCGGGAAAAGAGAGGCTCCTAGAGGTTCCTACTCACTGTCTGACCAGGTTTGGTCTGAGTTTGTCGACCGAAAAGAGCTGCCCATAAAGAGTTGTTGGAAGAAATCCCTTTGGAAGCTTGCTTGGGGGGGCGTGGGCAACACCTTACCTAGCGGAGGGTAGGATCGTTCGCCGAGAGGCGCAAACTTTGCCAGCTTGACAAGCTGACGGGCTTGATCTGCGTTCTGGACATGTGGTTGAACAATGCCACCGGCTCCACCAGTAAGTGCATAGTTGACGATGTCCGGGGAGTATGGTCCAAGGCGAACAAAGGGCACCATGGACCCGGCCGAGTGGTACTGTATGGTCTTGATCAAGCTCACGAGAAGCGTGGCATTCAATGGGACGTGCTCCTATGAGTGCGTGGTTTTTTCAATTAGCTGACAGACAGCAAAACACTGCAGGGCTTCCCCCACGAAAAGGACACGACAACACGACAGGAAACACGAAAAAGACGCGAACTCACGCAGTCTAAAAAGCAAAAATGATAGGGTAGCGTGGCCACAATCCTCGCTGCTTCTTCATGGGCGATCTTGAGACCGACGCCATACAAGAGGCTGCCTGAGTTCAGCATTGACCGGAAGTTGGTTGGCTGCGCCAGATCCAGCGCGTTGTACTCCTTCGTGTTGAGAGCCATGCTGACGAATCCAGATAAGAGACTTGACGGAGGACGAGCGTGATGAGCAATGCTGCCACGCTTACTTCTCGTTTAATATGAGCTTATTCTTCTCATGAATAATGATACCACGCTGGACTCAATAAGCTTCGGGCGAGACACGCAGGAATCCTTGAATGCTTCACGCCCTCCCCTTCTGACATGCATATCACCAACCCTGTATCCCTGGTGACAGTCATTTACTGCCTCAGAGCAAGAAGTATATCTTGATCTTGACTCTCCAGGACTGGGTGTTTATAGGGGTCTTATCTTGTCTTATCTATCTATTCAGTTCATCATTTCTCCGATCTACTATCTTACTACCTTATCATCTCCCTGGACTACTACTGAAAAATTTCTCTCACTATGGCTAACAATCTGTCTGACTATTGGACAGCACCGAAGAAGGACTACCAAGTCAGCCTGAAGGTGATTGACGAGCCTCAGGAGCCTGTCATCGACTTTCCCTTGGTCCTTCAACCCGCCAAAAAGGAAGAATCTCTACAGAATCTCTTGAAAGAGATCTCCGAGATCGCTGCTAAGCCCTCAGACAAGGGTGGCAGGTCTACGTTGCGTCAGCTACTGGACAGCAATGGCGGCGCCATTCACATCAAGCATCTGCCCCTGAAGTCTGCCCAGGACTTCTCCACCCTTCTCGATGGACTGGCAGGCACTGGCGAGAAGGCATGGAAGCCGCATGTCCACGTCGGCATGGAAGTGCTCCGCCGACCTCAGGCCAAGAATGTCTTGACTGCCAACGAGTAGGCATTGACATACTACTCCCAAAAAAAAGAACATGCTGAATATGTATATTTTCCAGGGGCCCTCCATCCCACTTTATCGGCTGGCATAACGAGTATGCCGTCTCTCCAGTGCACCCAGCCTACCTCATTCTCTTCTGTCTGACCCCTCCCGGGTCGGGTGGCGAGACGAGCGTGTGCAACTCGATCGCACTGTATGACCGGCTGCAAAAAGAAGTGCCCGGCTTCGTCGAGGGCTGTGCCGACAAGGGGCTTGTCTACCAGATCCCCCACACGCTCAGCCAGGTCGGCGGCATCGTCGGCGGCAACGGCCTGTACAAGGAGTCGGCGTTCGGCCCCAAGAACGGTGCGCCCGTCCCGGAGACAGAGGAGGGCAAGCGGACCCTCGTCGAGTCACGCATCCTCGAGCTCGCCCATGCCGGCGGCTGGTACGAGGGCATCGACAAGTCCGACAAGACCAAGCCCGAGTGGCAGCGCCGCGGCTTCGACTGGACGTGGCAGGACAACGGCGACCTTGAGGTCGTCCACCGCGTTGCCGGCGTGCGTGTGCACCCGACGCAGAACAAGAAGGCTATCTTCAATGTAAGGGCTTAGTTTTCGAAACGAAAAGAAAAAAAGAAAAGGATCAAGATCCGGTGACTAACATTGGAAAATCACTCACACACAGGCCATGTCCACTCGCTACACCAATGCCTCGGTTCATAACACCTGGGATGCCGCCCCTACTTTCGAGTACACCAACAGCGATGGCTCCAAGGGTGTTGCTATCCCACCTCACGTAAGCACCCATGCAATAATAACAATTTAATAATAGTCCCACGCGATATGCAAAATCTAACAAAATGCACCAGTTTGCCGGCGTCGAGAAAGACACCGTCATCCCGCGACAGTGGCTTGAGAAGATGGACGAGTGGCAGCACAAGATCGAAAGCTCCATCACTTGGGATCAGGGCGACATCCTGATCGTAGACGTTAGTTTTCCCCTTTCTTTCTTTCATCTTTCTGCCTCTCGAGCCGAGAAACGCCTTTGTACAAAAACAATAAAGCCAAGAAAGTAAAAAAAGCTAACTCCCATCTCTGCAGAACTTCGCCGCCCAACACGCCCGATGGGGGTGGGAAGGCGAACGCAAGATCCAGGCCAGTTTCTGGGATGAAAGTACGTTTCACCCCTCCCCCCTTCCTCCTCTTTCCCCCTGCCCCCATCCTCATGGTGTGAAATCTTTCCTCTTATGCTAACATCATCGCTCTTTTCTCTTCCCCATTTTTATTAGACGGCTTGGTCGCCCACCCTCCAGCTGTATCCGCTTAAGCTTACCCTGGATCAAGTAGTTAGTTGGTAACCAACAATGGACTCAAGTTTTAGCTACTTAGCCGGCGGCACTACTACTCGGCCGTGCCAGTGACGGCCCCCCAAAAAAACAAAGGGAAATAAAACTGCAGTCGTTTCCAAACAAAATTTAGTTTCTTAGTAAGGCCTAAGAACAAATACTGCGAAAAAAAAAGGGGGCGTGGTAGTAAGTAAGGCAACTGACACACAACTATGCCGAAAGTAGTAGGTATATTACCTAAACAGGAGCCCCTCTTTGATGACGTAATCACATGAGTACGTACAGACGAGTATTGTCTTTGTAGACAGATATCTAGCCATCGTCGTACCACGTCCTGACGATCCGCTTCAATGCCCGACACCACCTCGGTCCCGTTCCTTGTTGTTGTCGTTGTTGCTGTTGTTGTTGTTGCTGACTATCCATGGCGGATTTCAATGCGTGTCTAAAAAAGTACCCGGAATTGCTGGTGTTGTTGACGAGTCCGAAAGGCGACTTCTCGTGCGTGGACGGGCACCGTTGCCAGTTGTTGCAGCTTCACTGTTCCGTCGTTTAGCCGCAGTGTTGGCCAGGCGGATCTTGATGGCAATGCGCTCCTCATCGGCTTCCTTGAGCTGGGAATGAACCAGGCCAATTGCTGGGCGGATTGGCTTATCGGCTTGCTGGTCGACGGAGAAGAGCTGTGGGAAGAGAATGGCGATGGGATCTTCATCTGGCAGTGTGTCTTGAAATTGACTGTCACTGCCACTCGTCTCAATCGGCAGCTTCAGCGCCTTCCATTCCGCACTCGCCTCAATCTCGGTGTCCATCACGCTTGAAACACGAAAGTGAGTTTTGTTGTTTTGGAACTTGGTCCATGTGCGAGTAGTTTTTTCCACAAGTGATAGGAGGCCAGACTCAAAGGCTGACCGCTGCGACTGGGGAATGATAGATTCGACCGAGGACACTACCTCGTTTCTCACCTTCTCAGCGCGACTAGCAATTTTTGAATCTTCATCCTCAAGGAAAGGCCGCAAGAGCACGCTGCGAACAAACCGTTCGTGGCTGATGTCCTTGGCTGCCAGCTCGTTCAAGACATCGTCGAGTTCTCCTGCTTTAGACAGAAAGTAGGTCGAGGTGAAGATGTAACGCATGAGTGCCTTCACCAGAACAGACAAGATGACAATCGCTCGCATCGACTTCGCACACGCGCTGTTTGACTGCGGTAGAGGCAGACGGACAAACCTGGTTTCCAGATTCTGCCAGATATTCTTGTTCTGAAGGAGCTCAATGATTAGCTTGACATCTGCCACTTTACTCATCTTCTTGCTTACCTCTAGTACCTCCTTGGGTAAGTGCTCGCGAACGGCTGAGCGCGCGAAGTTCAAGCAGCTTTTCCAGACAAGGTCGAACTCAGTAGCCCTGGTTTGCAATACAAAAGTTAGTTGTGACACCAGGATCTCCGGGGGGGTGGATACTCTTACAATGCCTCGGTCGTCAGATCAAGCGGCTGGACAATAAGGCCCTTGATCTTTTCCAATGTCTTTTTCGATTTCTCTGCCTGGGTCTCACACTCCTGCAATTTCTTCTGCAGGGTGACCGCCTCACTCTTCAACTTCACCTCAGCTGCTTTGCGCTCTTCCAGGACAACATCAAAGTTTGCAGCTGCCTTCTGGGCTTCAGTCCACTTTTTGAGTGTCTCTGATAATTCCTGTTCAGCCAATTGCCGGGCATGTTTCTGTTCTTCCAACTGCTTATGAAGCACCTCAATCTTGGACGCTTGGTCCTTCTGTTGCTCCACTAGACTCGACCTCTGATCCTCGTATTCCTTGATCTTTGCAAGCAGTCGCCCATTATCTTCTTGCAAATCTCTCTTCTCACTCTTGGCTCTCTCCATGAGTGTAGCAAAGTCCTTTGCATTTGTTGCCCTGACTATCTCATGCTCTTGCTCGATCTTGAAGAGAGCATCTTGATGAGAAGTGCCCAGCTGGTCGACCTTGGTTTGCAAGGCATCACGCTCCTGCTGCAGCGTCTGTACCTGAGCGAGCTCTTCGCGAATACGCTCAACTACTTTGTTTTGGAGGGTATTGTGCAGAAATCGATCGATTTGAGCGAGCGAGAGTGGAGCAATACCTGCTGCCGTGGCTACAGCTGCATGATCAGCAGTCACCGTTGTAGCAGCGGTAGCAGTAGGAGTAGCAGTAGCAGCAGTAGCAGCAGTGGCCGCAGTGGCTGCGGTAATGGTGGTGCTGGTAGCAGAAATAGTAGAAATAGTGCTCTGGTTGTCATCTGTATCGTTGTCCATGGCCTGCTGTGCGGCTTGGGGCGACATATTGAAGGTGATAACGGCCTATTCTACCTAGAGAGAATATTCTTCAGGATAAAAGGCAGAGTCAGGCAACAAGTACCCCTCGCTTCGTCGAAAGCTCTGACGATGCTGACCTGGGAGCCGTATCCGGCTGAAGGAAGATCAATCAATCTTCATCAGCAGAACTGGTGGTCTGTCGACCGAACGGCTTGATTGACGTGACGTGGTTCATCTCGATTGGAGGCACTATTCCTGCACCAAGATCAATAGACAGTCACACAAGGCAGAACGAGCGTGTGGGGTTAGGCTGAGGTCAGGTGCAATTGGCCACGGATCCCTGCTGCACATTCTTCCTGGTGGTCATCGCCGCACTGGGAATATCTCGACAAAGACCTTGGCACGCATGACATGATGGCATGATCAGAAACGAGACTGTTGGAGACAAAAGGGCAAGGTTGTCATAGGCGAGATGTAAGTTATTAGTTCGTGCAGGAAGATGAGATTGTGTAATTGTGAAGGACAAGTCACCCAAGCAAACTAACTATACCGAATCGAGCGGGCGGAGAGCTTGGCCCCGACACCATCCAATCAGAGAACGCAGGCACGAGGCTCCTCCCGATTGTCCATTCAACGTTGGAAGGAACGGAGGAGGGGGCGCTCCTGCAAAGTTTTGCGCTCAAAAGCTGGCTGACTGCAGGCAGCATAGTGTCTGTCTGTATGCAGTTCCGCCTGCAATTCCGATCATGGACTGAATCTGATTTGAGGCAAGGCTGACTCGGTGCGAGGACGATGCCTGGTGCTCTCTGTAACCCTCCCCTCGTTGCATGACCCTCGGTACCGGATTCCTTCACTGGGATGGAAGGGTGCGAGGAAGGCGAGTTGTCTGATCCCGGAGTGAGTCAGCCGCGTATGGCATGACTACACTTACGGGCATGCAGCTCCAAAATGAACAGATACGATCTGGCATTTGGCCGCATCGCCGCCCCTGTCGCTTGGCGAGTCGAAGTTGAACGCTGCGCTGGTGGATATCACGCGTCCTTTCGCTTCCCCTTGAGCACCTTCCTCCTCTGGGACATCATGTAAGTGTACAGAACATAGCTGCCTGGCACGTAGATGAGCAAGATGGCCTTGAAGATCCAGTCGATCCCCTTGTTCTCCTTCTGGGCCGGCTTCAAAGCGAGGTAGATGAGCCAACACTCGCTGCTAATGCCCACAGGATACAGGACGAAGAAGGTGTTGTACCGCAGCCACGTCAGCCACGACGGGGCACGCGAGTCGATCCCTTCCTTGTACACGAAGAAGCTATATCGAATGATCTCGGTGACACCCCAGGCCAGGACGATGCCGGCAAAGGCGTATGGACCGCCGCGCTCACCTGCCGCCGGGCGGCCCCAGGTGTTGGTTGTAGACACAATGTCAGGATAGCGGTCAAGCACAGCCCAGACAACAACGAGGCGGCTGCTCACTTGCATAGCTGTTGTCGCCGGGCCCGCCCGGACGAGACCAACGAGGGCATGCAGAATTTCGAGCAGAGCAAGGGTTTGAGTCCATTTCAGCAGGGGAAAGAGCGCGTCAAACAGACCATGCAGCTTGCCGTGGGTGACGAGGATGGGGATGAGCAAGACGGCCCGGAGCGTGACGATGGACCACAGAACCAGAGAGACGGCATTGTACAGGAGGAGATACTTCTGCTTGGGAGAGGATGCGGTGGTCGCCTGGCGCGGGGAGGGTGTTTCCATCGTTGTGGGAGGGAGAGAACAGGAGGTTGACGACGACGTAGAATGATCGGTAGTTGGTGAAGGACTCGAGAGAAATGTTGAGTCGGAATAAATGTAAATCCACTCACTGGCTCGTTGCACTTTAATTAATCTTTGGGGCCTCTGCACTAGTTGAGCCTCGGCTTTAGCACATAAGAGGATGATAGTCCGACCTAGCTTTCTCGAGTGCAGTGGTATAAAACACGTGCACTATTGATACCACTGTTATATGTAGCAAAGGATATAGGAGAGTATCTCTTCAACGCCTACACATGTCTTTGCTGCCGGTAATGTAGAATCGCACAGTCTTCAATATTCATGACCGCCATCCACGAATATTTTAATTGGCCCAACTGAATCAGCAAGTCTTCACATGATGTCAGCACATGATTCAAGACGACCCACCTTTTTAACCTTAACTCTTTTAAACTTTTGTTAAAATCCCCTCCAAAAGAAAAAACCCTAAAATTTATTTGGTCTGGTCAATCGTTTCCCCATCTCTCTGTGTGTGTGCACAGCAGCAGCAGCAGCAGCAGCAGCAGCAGCAGAAAAAGAGAGAAAAGACACACAACATGCCATCATCCAAACGCGCCCGCGTGGTGCCGACGTCCAAAACCCGCAAGGACCGCAAAGAGCTGGTGCGGCGACTGGCAGCGAAGATCCAGGAATGTGCGAACGAGTACGGGTTCATCTACGTGTTTGACGTGCAGAACATGCGCAGCAGCTTCCTCAAGCAGGTGCGGACCGACCTGGACGACTCGCGGATTGTGATGGGCAAGACAAAAGTGATGATGGTGGCGCTGGGCCGCGACGCCCAGAGCGAGGTGGTGCCGGGCGTGAGTGCGCTGCAGCCGTATGTCACGGGCGAGGTCGGGCTGCTGTTTACCAACCGCAGCCGCGACGAGGTGGCCGACTACTTTGATACCTACGTCGAGCTGGACTACGCCCGCAGCGGCACGCAGGCCAGTGCCGAGGTGCGCATCCCCCCCGGCCAGATCTACACCCAGTACGGCGTGGCCAGCGGTGAGGAGGACCCGTTGCCGCTGCAGATTGAGCCGCAGTTGAGGAAGCTGGGCATTCCGACCAGGATAAAGGCTGGCAAGGTTGTGCTTGAGGATGCTGCCGAGGGGAGCATGGCGGCCGATAACGAGGAGGGCTACTTGGTCTGCAGACAGGGCGACACTCTGGATTCGCGGCAGACCAGCATTCTGAAGATTCTGGGAGTGAGAATGAGCGAGTTCAAGATGGCCCTGCGAGCCGTGTACGACAAGGCACAGGGCTCGGTCAGTGCAGTTGGCGCCATGGAGATCGATGGAGCCGGCTCGTGACCCCGGGTTTCTGGTGATGGATGGCAGCAAAAAAAGCACAGGTGTTACGGAGTTTGACTGATTGATTCATGGGGAAACGACAAGTGTAGACATGGAAAAATGAATGGATCGCTCTTCAACGCCAACGTGGCCAGTGAATGGGCCGCCATCTTTCAAGCTATCCTCGATGCAGTCACAGCTCTGAAGATCCCATGGCAATTCTCAGCCCAAGCTTTTCAATGCACTATACTGCATGTTAGCCGCATCTCCCACGGCATTCAGGTCCTGCAGCCGTTCGGACGGGCGATCTCCTGCCAACGTCTCATTGAGAAATGGCACCACAGATGAGTGGCCAGCGGCAGACTATGCTAGTAATTCTGGCAAGAACGCTGCGGGTAGCCACGAGGATAATGGCACGATTGCATGTATCGGCGAAGATTAGTCACGTCACTGATGGAGTGGAAGCGATTCACCCCTCGACAACCTTCTGGTATGCCAATCAGGTGAGTCGACGCGAGTCAGCTAGACAACAAGCCTGGCAGCTTTCTGAAGCCATAACTTCTTGAACACGGGTCGATTGCGGTCGATAGGGAATCGATATGTGGGAAACCTTCCTCGCTCTGGATCAGTAAGAGGCGTGAGTGTTCAGCACGGATAGACTCACTTGAAAATTTCATGCCCATTTCCATCCCACTGTTATTGAGTCTAGGAGTGCTGAGGTTCGAAGTGGCATTTCTGCCCTCTGAAAAGCCAACGCCTTGTTGACGAGGAAGAATGAATGAATGCCTCTTAATGGCACGTAGGTCCATGAAGCCCCGTCTAGCCGATCAGATCAGCCACGTTCATCGGCATCTCGTCAATCTGGGTGGAGTAGTAGAGCTCAATGTCTCGGAGGATGCGGACATCGTCGCTGGTAACAAAGTTGATTGCGACACCTTTACGGCCAAACCGTCCGCTGCGACCAATGCGGTGGATATAGTTCTCTCGGTTGCTGGGAAGGTCGTAGTTGATCACCAGGCTGACTTGCTGGACGTCAATGCCTCGTGCCCACACGTCAGTGCTGATCAGTACCCGGCTGTTGCCCTGTCTGAAGTCACTCATGATGCTGTCTCGTTCCTTCTGCGGCATCTCGCCGTGCATGCTCGACACTGTAAAATTAGCCTCGCGCATCTTGTCCGTCAGCCAGTCAACCTTGCGCCGGGTGTTGCAGAAAATGACGGCCTGGGTGATGGTAAGTGTGTCATAGAGATCACACAGCGTATCAAACTTCCACTCCTCCTTCTCAACGGCAATAAAGTACTGTTTAAGACCCTCAAGTGTCAACTCGTCGCGCTTGACCAGAATGCGCACAGGATCGGTCATGAATTTCGTCGTCATGTCAAGCACGTCGTAGGGAAGCGTGGCTGAGACAACAACCACCTGAGTGGCTGGCGGCAGATAGCGGTACACATCGTATATCTGCTCTCTGAAGCCTCGGTTGAGGAGCTCGTCGGCCTCGTCCAGAACGAGCATCTTAATGTGCCGGGTGCGCAGGTTCCGTCTTCGGATCATGTCTGCAACTCTTCCAGGCGTTCCGGACACGACATGCTGGCCGTAGTCGAGTTTTCGGATGTCTTCGCCCACGTTTGTGCCGCCGATGCAGGCGTGGCATTGCACGTTCATGTAGTCACCGAGGGCCATGATCACGTTCTGGATCTGCGTGGCAAGCTCGCGCGTCGGCGACAGCACAAGCGCTGGCAGGGTCAGTCAAGGATGCGCAACGAAAATAAAGCGCGGCTCACCTTGTGTTTCTCTGACCGACGTCTCGAGGATCTGAAGAATGCTGATGGAGAATGTTGCCGTCTTGCCCGTACCAGACTGCGCCTGGGCAATGGTATCTCGGCCCTTGCAGATCTGTACAATAGCCCGTGACTGCACAGCCGACGGTGTTTCGTAGCCGTACGCATAGATGCCGCGCAACAGATTCTCCTTCAGGTGCATGTCCTCGAAGGTGGGCGCGACTGTGACTTCTTTCGAGGTCGAGAACTCCATCCGGTCTGGACACTTGTCAGCCAAGGCGTATTCGGTTGGGAATCCAACATACCCTCGACATTTTGATCTGCTGCATCTGCCATGATGTTCTCTCTGTGTTGGCGTAGTCTTGTCTTGTGATACCAAGTGCGACGATGAGAAGAGTTGACAGGATTTATTTTCGTCTTACGCTTC
This sequence comes from Chaetothyriales sp. CBS 135597, assembly GCA_003709825.1. Lineage (NCBI taxonomy): Eukaryota > Fungi > Ascomycota > Eurotiomycetes > Chaetothyriales > Chaetothyriales sp. CBS 135597. The sequence continues at coordinate 213,639 of QQXN01000025.1, read as the reverse complement.
AACCCCAGATGACATCTCTGCAGCCAATCACACGTCGCAAGGCTGCGTCTTGGCAGCCAATAAGATCTCAGTATTCAGTAGACCAAACTATTCATTCATTCTATTGACCGACGACCTCACCACCAGCATGACCTAGAAGTCTCGACTGAGCTCGGTGGTTGTGATGCTTTCATCTGCAATTCTCGAAATCGAGTGAATAACCCTGACCCTCTTGTTCGGAACCACCGTCCCCGAGCCTAATGCACCCTCCTGTTGAGTTGATTTTGCCGATCTTGTAGATCTACCTCATCTTGGATTCGCTCTGCCTTGGTTAGGTCGAGGCTGTGCTGCTCTGTCAGCACGTGGAATATACACCTCCGCACGGCCAGCAGGTCCGGCTTCTGCGATTCCCGGATCACCCTCTTCTTCAGGTCGAGCATCTGGTCGCCTCTGTCCAGGCTGTCGAAAAGGTCGTCGGGCCGCCGTAGAGTCAAGTTCAGAGATAGTGGGGTTCTCTTCTGATATCGAATGCGTTTTTCGAGGTACAGTGCGCAATAATTGGCGTCTGATGTAAAACCAGACTAAGTAAGCCAGGGTGGATGTGATGGTGGTTAGGCCGAGGATGATGATTGCGATGGTATAATTTCCTGTGAACATTGGTACGGGTGCTAATGCAGCTTTCGCTCGCTGGAAGCTAGAAGGCGGTCTGATAGACGGGGCTAGTGATCATATAGGTGAAGAAGGAGCTGTTGCAAGGTGTAGGAGAAGTGTTGCTGTATAGTTTAGCTCGACAGAAAGATGAATTGAATTGTCCGAGAATGCACGAGACTGCTTTGAATATAATATAGCCAAAGAGCTTCTTCATGCCGGCCACAAGGCGTATAACAACAAGTAAACAACATTCTTGCTTGGTCCCATCATCAGGCCGAACAAGTGCTAGCCAGACAACGGGAGCGTGCAGGGTTGTGGGTTGTGTTGCCGATGTGCACGGAGGAAGAAGAGTTGGACGGTCAACCGGCTGCAGGCGACTTTTGAATTGTTGTTGTCGCTCAAGTTCACATCGAAATTGCTCGGACAGCACTGCGGCTCGGGTCGACCCCGTACACAGTACGTAACGGTACGGTAATAATAACTGGAAAATGGGGGTGCCAAGCTCGCCAAGGCTGGCTCACAGCCTTGCCCCTCGTCGCTTGCTCCTGCCCCTCACTCAGAAATTGAGTACACAGCCCGGATCATTACCGTGGTGAATCTGCGTCCAGCTCTTTTCCCTCTCATCCTTCTTGCCACTTGTTCATCACCTTCACTCCTCTGCTATTCAGTCAGCATATTGCTTTCAGTTTTCCCTTTCAAAATCAAATAATTCTTTCTGCTTCAACCGCCAACATGGGTCGCAAATTCTTCGTCGGAGGTAAGTCCAGTGCCAAACAAGTGCGTTGACCCTCCGGAAACTGACCATGAGACTGCAGGCAACTTCAAGATGTATGGGTGCCATTGTTGTGGTGTTGTTCCTTGAAATCCCTGCCGCGCTGACAATGTTGTGACCAGGAACGGAACGGTGCAGTCGATCACGGACATCGTCAAGAATCTGTCGTCCGCTAAGCTAGGTATGCACATCGACAGCCCTCAGTTGTGTGAGTCTGGTGCTAATCTGTCTCTCAAGACCCCAACACCGAGGTCGTCATTGCTCCTCCCTCGCTCTACCTCCTCATCACTCGCGAGCATGCGTCTGCCAATATCGGAGTTGCTGCACAGAACGTGTATGACAAGGGCAACGGAGCCTTCACCGGTGAGATCTCGGTTGCCCAGCTGAAGGACAGCAACATTACGTGGGCGATTCTGGGCCACAGTGAGCGCCGCACGCTGCTGCGAGAGGATGATGGTTTCGTGGCCAGCAAGACCAAGGCTGCTCTCGATGGAGGCCTCGGTGTCATTCTCTGCATCGGCGAGAGCTTGGAGGAGCGAGAGAAGAACGTGACAGTTGATGTGGTCACTCGACAGCTCAAGGCAGTCAACGACGTCATTGGTGCCGATGGCTGGAAGAACGTCGTCATTGCCTACGAGCCCATCTGGGCCATTGGCACAGGCAAGGTGGCCTCGACAGGTAAGGCATATATGGAAGCAGTTGGCTGAAGCCGAGACTGACTGGCCGAACAGAGCAAGCTCAAGAAGTTCACGCTGCTATCCGCAAGTGGCTCGCCGAGAGCGTGTCGAAGGATGTGGCCGAGAACACCAGAATCATCTATGGAGGCAGCGTGACTGAGAAGAACAGCCGAGACCTTGCCACCCAGCCAGATGTTGATGGGTTCTTGGTTGGTGGTGCCAGTTTGAAGCCAGCATGTAAGTGTTTGACGGAGCCGGAGAACGGAGCATCAACTAACCAGGGGTGCAGTTGTCGACATTGTCAATTCCAACATCTAGATGCTGTCCGAGTCCAGGAGATTGATTCCATGTCATGCTGGCAACCCAAAGGCCAAGAGGCTTATTGTTTCTGGTCCGATCGTCTTTGACTTGTTGTGATTGTTGCCTCAGACAGAGGTTGGGGTTGAGAGAGAGAGAGAGAGAGAGAGTCAGCAGATGTGCCCTCTTTATAAGACTCTGCTCTTTGAGTTTGACTTTAAAAAGCATCAGTTCTGAGCATTAACGCTTGTGTGTTGTATACAGCACGCTTTCTTTCTTCCATAGTTGAATGTTGTGTTGCCTGCCAGACTTAAGACACAGCATCAACACGACGACGCTTGTCTCGATCCCAGTCAGAGCTTTGTCTATCCGGACTCCGCTTTCTTCTTGACTGGGAGTGTGGCGAATTGGATCTGTCTGATCTTGTTGCCGTCGTCGTTGTCGTCCTATCTTTGCTTCCCAGCGCACTTGCATTCGCGCCGCTGAACCTTGGACCATTCCTGCCATCACTATCAGGCAAGAAGCGCTCGTCTATACCGGCAGAGAATCCGTTGAGGCCACCGCCAGCCCCAGGCTCCTTCCTACTGCCGTCCCATCTGCGGCTCCTGTCGTCATCGCCAAACCTGCCCGTGTCTTCCGTCTTGAGATCCTTGTACCTAGTCCGGCCCTTTTTGCCCAGCTTGGTCATATCCCTCACACGCATGTACTCGGGGAGGGCAGCCTTGTCGGCCACATCGTCCTCAAACGCGGCGCCCATGAGATCCCGCTGGGCGAGAGCTTCGGCAGCCTCGTCGTCGCCGCGGAAGAAAGCACCCTTGTGGAGGTACTTGGCCAGCACGCGCGCCGGCCCCCGGTTCTGGTCGCGGGCCTCCCTCTGCCGCGCCAGGAAGTCGCGGTCCTCGGCCTCGCGCTCCTCAGCCGTCAGCTGCCGCCGCCGCTCGAGCTCCTCGATCTCGGCCTCACGTGCGATCAGCGCTTCACGGTCGCGCTTCAGCCGCTTCAGCTCGCGCAGCCGCCACGCCGCGTGCTCCGCGGCCGGGTCCAGGCCGTCGGTGTCGTCGACCATGTCCTCGGCCGCCATCCCCGCCTCGTTGTCATCGTCGTCCCAGGCGCGCCGCCCCGCTGCGCGCGCGGCCGCATCGCGCTCCAGCTTTTCCCGCAGAATCGTGTCGGCTTCGGCGAGTTTCCGATGCTTGGATTGTTGTCCCTGGTCCGGGAGGACAGCTGTAGATGCAGATACCGCCGCCGCCGCCGTCTGGTGGTTGTTGTTTCGGTCCGACTTGCGGATAAAGGTCGGCCGTTGGAACTTGCGCGCTGGTTCTGATGCGGATGAAGAGGAGGAGGAGGATGAGTCATCGCTGTCCGAGTTATCTTCGTCGCTGCTATCCTCATCCTCATCCTCCTCGTCTTCGATTTCGGATTGGTCTACCGGCCGAGATTGGATTGGTGCTGGCCTGGAGGCGGAGGGGGCTGCTGCAGCTTTTGGCTGTGGCGGCGCCTGCTCATCGCCTCCATCCTCTGGGTCGGTGACAAAGCCCTCCTCATCGTCGTCATCGTCATCTTCATCGTCGTCATAGCCTTGCTTGGCTTGTGTACTTCGCCCTGCAGCAGGTCTAGTTTGACGAACCCTCTCTTGTACTCTCTGTTGTTGCTGCTGTTGCTGCTGCTCTTCTTCTGACTCCTCCTCATCTGAGGACTGCTCCTCTGCCACCGGTTTCCCTGGTCGATAGCGCTGGACGGGTCGAGACGGCTGCGCGGTCATGCGCTTTGCCGGGTTTGGCATTGGTGGAGGCATTTTGGTTGTGGGCGAGATGAGTTACAACTCTGCTGTGCTGGTCATAATTGTTGCGCCAGGCGGGTATCAGACTCTGTGGCTGATATGCGCATCTCTGGAAATCTATCACGGCTGGCTCCTGCGAAGTGAAGATGAGCAGCAGACATTATTCTTCCTGTGACTTTTGGTACTGGAAAATATTCCTTGGCACGACGTAATTCCAACAACCACCGCAGTCGTTATTTCACTCCAGAATATGAAAATAATACTAGATAACAATTTATTTCATTCGATTACGAGGCTGCTGGCAGTCCTCTGTCAAAATAGCTCTCTCCTCCTTTCGCAGGTCTGTTGAATTAATTGGCTGAATTTAATTGTCCATTCTTCTTCCCCTTGCTCTTCCACTGCACAGGTCCGAATCTTGTTTTACGACATCGGACAGAGGGCCGTGAATGAGTAAGGAAATACAGTGATGAGAGTTTACAACAGGAAGAAGAGGAGAAGGAGGAGGGGGGGACTTCAAGAACAATATGACATCTCTCTTCGAGAACAAGAACATTATTCCCCACGGGACTGCTAGCTGCTCATAATTGGTACATTCAGACACTTGACGGCCAAACCAGACCGGAGCCACAATGGCGTAATACAGGCTCTATCAGATAAGCCGTCCAGGTTCAGTGAACACGATTCTTCAGAAATATCTCGACCGCATCAATCTGCATGGTCCTCCTTCACTTCGTCATCATTTCGAAGTAATGCTCGATCGCGAGTCTCCCCTGTCGCTCGACCTCTGCTCGGTAGTACTCGTTGACCCGGACGCCCGGTCCGTATCCATAGTCTGACCAATCCTGGGTGGGAAAGGGTCTGACGAAGAATGGAGGCTGGTTACCCCGTCTTGGCAAGGGCACTTCTGGCATAGACAGGTCTCGACCGAAGTAGAGAAAGACTGGATGGTGAGGAAGCATGTAAGGAGGAAGGTGGCCTTGGACAGGATTTGGCGGTGGTGGAACCCCAGCAGGAAGGACGCCGACAGTGGAGTTGAGTGGGTATGAGTGGTAAGGTGGGAAGATGTCCATGGATAGCGCCATGCGGACTGAAACCACATCGGGGTATTTGAACTTCTTGATTGTTGCTTTCTGAACGCAAGGGCGAGCATCGGGTCCGTCATGGAGCAGAGGCACACGGTCGAAACCGTGTCCAGAGTGATGATTGGCAGATGGCTGAGGTTTCATGTCGCCCGGCTGCTGCTTGCTGGTTCCGTTGGAGGTTGGCTGCGGGGTGAAGGAGGCTGTCGAGGGCTTGGAGGCTGTCGAGGGCTTGGAGGCTGTCGAGGGCTTGGAGGCGGGCGAGGGCTTCAAGAGGTCATCCGACGCGTTCTTTCGTGGACCGATGGGCAAGCCATACTGGGCCTTGAAAGCCTCCCACGGCGTCAGATTGTCTGGAATAGACGCTGGATCGATTGTTCGAGCACCTGGTGCCACCAAGCGACCTGGTCTTGGTTCAACGTAGACGAAGCCGGAAACCGGGTCAATCTTGATACCGGTCTGCCAGTACATGACTTGAAATCCAAATTTATCCGCCTTTAGAACTAGAGGGTCGATTTGATGGATGGAGAATCGAGCGGGAAAATTGTCGACGAAAGGGTCGTCAAGAGAGTCCATTGTGTCCCTTGGTTGCTGCAGGAGAAGCGTGAATTACCTGGATCAGAGCGGGTGAGGACGGTGAACGTCTTCGGAGGCAGAGAGTCATATCTGGAGTGGGTGGGTGGCCTCTGTTGCCGGGGAATAGACTGCCTTACCCTCCTCTGCCTTTCCCATGACTGGATTTTGACTAGGAGACTCCTGTAGAGACCTTCTGTGAAAGCAAGATGAAAGACCATGGCTCTTTGGCAGAGGACATGATAAAGTTCAAGTTGAATATGCAACACTCAACCCAACAGTTCCTGACAACCTCTTCACCCTGTCACCCACCACCACTGGCCCTTTGGGTAGTGGGCTCACACTCACACCTGCACTGACTAGCAAGCTTTTGATTCTCCCACACCATAGAGCCTTGAAGGTCAATGAGTCGTCCACCCTCAGCTTTAGCACATTCTCATTCTCCCTTTCAAACCGGTCATGTTTTAGAGCCAGTTCCTCAGCGCTGAACCAGTCCTTGAGTTTCAGTTTTGCCCATGCCAGAGGGTCATCTCCAGACGGCGTCGAGGACGTGCCTCGCCAGATCTCGGCACCTACAACGAACTGACTCTCCCACGAATAGAAGTTGAAATCGCAGCGCGAAGACAGTGCAAGGTTGGGCGTGGGACGCACCGAATAGGTTGAAGCGATCGAGCCTACGATAGGGTTCAGAGTAAGGGTCATAGTGTATGGAAAGGATGAATGTGTCAAGTTGGAAGGAGCCAAGAGAGATGCAGCTGTGCCAGCCAGTGGTTTGCCAGCACCAGGTTCGGCCGGCGTGATGTGTGGAGCTAGAGTGGTGAAGCGCAAGCCGGTCGACATGCCAATGACATGCGAAAAGGGACTATAATAGAACTCAGCGCCGGCTGAAAGCAGATTCGGCTTGGACAGCAGTCGATTCCGGTATGCTGCCAGCTCGTCAAGAGGTGGCGGCACAGACGTTGCAGCCGGCTCAATCGAGTCAGACGAGCCTTCCTTTTTCTCCGCAGGGTGTACTGCCGAACGTGCCGAAGGCGGCCCAATTCCAAAGTTCCAGAGACCACGAGCACCAAGTAGTGCACTATCGGTAGAGGCCAGGCCCTCGACAGAGTAATGGCCAGCATCATGCTGCAAGTGAGCAAGCACTGAAGCTGGCGGTGGTCTCGAGTTGGCGCGAGGTGTTCTATGTGACTTGCTGTACACAAACAGAGAGAGCAGTGTCTTCTCATTTAGCCGGCGAGAGTACAGGGCGGTCAAGACTGTGGGTGGAGGCAATGCAAGAGTGGCATAAGCCAAGGTGGGCTTAGGTGCCTTGCCATCCGCTGGAGGAGCGTCGTCGACAGTGACCTTAGGCAAGTCCAGATCCCGATAGCCCCTGACGAGATACCTCAACGGAATGCCGGTGCTTTGAGAGGGGATGTGGGCCAGTCCATGGCTGGTGTACAGGTATGATATTGAGCCATCGATCTGGCCCAGAGTTGAGATTGAGTATGCGGTGGCAAAGTTGGGGGTGCTCAAGGACGACACATTTAGCGAGAGAGTCTTGGGTGTGTCGAAGGAGAGCAATGCATCGGAGGTCGCTGTCAAGGCCGAATAGCTGTTTTCATGGTTCCAGCCTGTGGAGCGACCAAATGCATAGAGCATGTAATCCATGAACGGGACCATGTTGGGCGGCGGAGCGCATTACGCGCTTGAAGACACTAGAACTGGCATGTCTTCTTCAATAGAGGTCACTGCTCGAGCGGTGATGTCTCTCGGTGTGGTCAGGTGACACGCACAAGCACGGCAGGAGCTGGAGGACGAGAGGGAAGGAGCGAGACGTCGTCTGTTGGTGGTGTGGGTCTGGTGTCCTCTGCGGAAATCATCTCCGGCCAGTCAAGTCACACGACAATTCAGGATAACTTATCCAGAATTATTATTTCTCCAGCTGCTCATCCCATTAATACCACCGCCGTCACCACCACCACCACCACCACCACCACCACCACCGTCGTCGTCACTGTCACCGTTACCCTCACCGCCACTACCGCCACCGCTCTAGCCTGCTATAAGATGGTCCGCCTCGAGGAAGTGGAAGACGAGAGCTTCGTCGAGAAGCCGCTGGGCACCAAGTCGGATGTCCTCCTGGCTGACGACGATGATGACTATACCGACACCGGTAGCTCTTTCTCCCGCAGTCGCTCTCCACTGCTTCTTACTAACACATGCGTGCCAGACTCTGAAATTTCCGACGCATCGGACCTAGAGCCGGACGAGACACTGGCGGACCGCATCGCCGCGCTGAAAGACATTGTGCCGCCTAAGCGGCGCGCCCAAATCGCTTCCATCGCCTCGACAGCCCTGCGAGCGACTAGCAACACCATCTCATACGGCGGCAAAGGCATCTGGGTGATTGCCACGACGGTGTTGCTGCTGGGAATTCCCTACGCATTGGCGCTGGGCGAGGAGCAGCAACTGATGGAGGAGGAGCGCCAGCGCGGCCTTATGAGTGAAGGTGCTGAGGGCATTCTGGCCGCTGGGGCAGCCCAGGACACCAAGGCGGCGCTGTAAGAAGAGTATGAGCCGATCGATGGGCTAGCTGTACACATAGCGATTGCGACAGAGGGGAGAAGAAGCAAGAAAGACTGAAAAGGAGGAAACATTTGGTGGTTCGATATTTAGATCAGCGTGCACGCATGTGGCAGGCATTGTATTATCATATCTCATCTCCTTGGTGGGTGAACACTGCACTCCTTCTGGCCGTGAAAAATGCGTCTGTCTCATTATGCGTGGCAAGACATTATGGGCGGGTGGGAATTCCTCCTCGCGGTTATTCAGAATCGCTGTCCTTAAGCGTCTGTTTGTAGCGATTGTCCTTCCACTCCCTTCGAATGCCATCAACTCCTCTCACACTGATAACGCCAATGCGGCCTTGCATCCTACCGCCCTTCTTCTCGAAGTCCTCCATACCCAAACGCGCGTCGTCGAGGTCGGCCTGAAAGTCTCTCCAGAGTCGTGCAATCTTGCCGTCGGCCGTCATGCCATCCAAGACAGCTTCGGCTTCCTTCTCTCGCTTCTTGTTGCTTAATTTATCTCGAGCGACAATGGAATCAGCCGAGAGCAGATTTTGCTCTTCCAGGTACTGTAGCACGGCCTCATTGAGGTGATACTTCCAGTGAGTTAGCTTGTGGCCCATCTGAGCATTTGCAGCGCAATGTGTGCCCAGATAGAAACGCGTGTCTTGTCCTGCCAGAGCATGGCCAGCCTCATCTCGGCTGGCTTCTTCATCTTCATCTTCATCTTCTTCGTCCTCATCGCTGTCCGAATCGTTAAGCAGCTCGAGAGTATCGCGCGAGTATGCGCCGCCGGTCAGAACAAAGACGTAGCGCGCAGGTCGCTTGCGCATGTTACAAGCATCACAAGTTCGAAAGTCAGCCTCCCAAGCACTGGAGAGATGCTCAATCGCGAGGTTGGGACGTGCCAAGATGGTGTACTTGAACGTTGCGGTCCATGCGCTCGAGATCAGGCGCGATCCGGCCTGAGCCTTGACCTGGTCGTCCACTCTCTGCATGGCCAGCTGGTAGAGCGGATCATGGCGGGCGAAGGCAGGAGACAACTTGTTCTTGACGAGCCACTCCACCACATGAACAAATAGCTCCGCCGGTTTGGCAGACGCATATTGCGTGAACTCGAGCGGCATGTCGGTGTTTGCCCAGCTAGAGGTGTCGTCTTCAATGAATCTCTTGTCTTCGTCGTCTGCTTCATCATCATCATTATCATCATCATTATCATCTGCCTGCTCATCCAGCGATGAGTCTGAATCATGGGCAGAATAAACCAAGTTTTGGTCCAATATCGACTGGGCAGGCTGTCCAATCAAGTTGATATCTTGGCCTTCTTCGTCCGAATCAACCTCATCCAAGTCATCATCCGAGTCAAGAACTCGTGGGATCTTCTCGCCTGCCCGGCGCCTCTTCAGCAGCGCCAAATGCTCTCGGGCCTCATCTCGTCTCGTTGTCACGGGTCCACCTCGAGTGCGTGTGGTGATCGTGACTTCCTCGTTGCTCGAATCTCGGAGGTCTTCTAAATCTGCGTTGAGTTCCTCTTGCTCCTCTCGGGTTCGCCGTCTGGGGGTCTTCGGGCGAATTTGCTGTTTAGAACGCCTGCTGGAACTTGGCGGCTCGTCGTCCTGGGATGACATGAAGTGAACCTCATCGTCGTCTACCAAGAAATCGTCCTTTATTTGCTTTGCCCTTGAGGACTGGTGGGATTTCGTTTCCTTGAATGACTGTCTGCGCCTTTTCGGCGCCGGCGTCGGCATGAACACGTCTGCTTCATCTCCTGTCGTTTCTGCCGATGCAATACTGGAAAAGCGTATCCCTCTGTCTTGGGAAGGACTTCTGCCGTGCTGCTGGCGTTTGCCACCGTGCGAAGCAACTGAAGAAGGATCGGTCAGTCGGCCAGATCGTCGTAGAGGGGTTGCTGGCGCGTTGACACGTCTCCTCTTGGCCGAGTGCTGGATCGGGTCTTCATCTTCGCTTTCATTGACTGGTGAGGAAGTGGGCTCATTCTCCTCCTTCACTGTCTGCGAAGAAGCATCCGGGGTCGGCAGAAGGGCACCAGTCCTGGATTTTGAATCAGACTTCTGATCTTGCCCAACCTCGAGTTTCACGTCTCTGGCAGGTGACAAGGCTGGGATTGACGAGAACTGTAATCGGGTCTGATGCTTTTGCGAACGAGCGCTTCTGCGCAGTGTCGCCCGGGGTTTCCCAGCCATCAAGCAAGAGAGTTCGACGTCAGACTGATGGAAATTAATTTACTTGTTGCCGTGGAGGGAAAGGGTATTCTGACGTTGTTGTCTGACGTTGTCGTCACACAGTATAGTGACGACGACGGCGACGACGCGAAGACACGTGACGAAAAGACACGTGACAGGGGATGGATGGTCGCACCGCCACGTGTGGCTTAACTTCTTACCTCTAGTCTCCACAAAACTGAGTTTAAAATGACGACGGCCAACAGGTAAAGTGTCCCGATTCGGCTGTTTACAGAGAACTCAATGCTGCGTCACACAGACCCACTTTTCGGAGCCTTTTCTACACTGGATGTCTCATGCTTGGTTGAAGTTAAATGCATGCGACAAACGGTCAGGGCTGCGACTGCAGGACTGCAGTATACCGATGCGCAGAGGGAAATTCAAGGGGGCAAGAGAGGCGCGTCGAGCTGCGCAAGCGGGCTGAGTCAGGGCGCACTTGCCAGACCAGACCAGAATGTGAATACCGGTCGAATTGACTGAATTGATTGACTTACACAAGCGCCAGAAAAAGTTCCAGATGCTGTTGACGAGACAGCGGAGCATTTGGGGGAACATGGATAAGCACATCGATCGGCTGCTGACAGAAAGGGGGGGCCAAGGGGAGGCAAGAGCGCGCTGTGATTGGCTTCCCGGTGCCGGAAAGAGCCACCGACAACTGGTCGGTGATGTCATGCTGTGTTTCCATGGCATCAGTCCTCAGCTCTGGGTCAGTTGGGTCAGTTTGGTCAATTTCTCTGGCAAGACGACGTATCCTGTCGATGTAATAATATATCTCTCCCCACGCGGCAGCCAAATAGCCTTCTTCTTCTGCACATCTCTTCCCAAGATTTCGCACTACTCCCCAGTAACACGCCCCCCTTATTATTCCCATCTGCAGACGTGGTCGCCATGGCTAGCAAAGCCGTCAACCGGCCGGTGAACGAGAAGGTGAAGGAGCAGGAGTAAGTTGATACAGCGCGCGTTGCCATCCATTATACAGGTTCCGTTACCACTCCCTACCCAGAACACTAACCCCAGGCAGTATCAACAACAAACTCCAGCTGTACGGAATCTACTCGGCTTTTGCAAAGGGCAAGGTTCCTAGCAACAAGCAGATCGATGTTGCTCTAAACAGCGCGCTTGCTTCCAAGGCCCTGACAGCGCCGTCACCACAACTGTCGGCCGACGGGAAGGATTTGATCACTGACACGCGCGAAGTCATCAGGCAAGCCAAGTATTTGCTGCTGTCCAAGAACGAAGGCAATCTGCTGCAAGAATTCATCTGGGACACTCAGCACCTTGAGCATGGAGATGCCAAGCTGCCGTCTCCTTCTACTGACAAGGACACTGCCCAGCAGCATAAGAACGAGCTTCTTGACGGCTTGAAGACTCTGGGGAGCTTGATTCTGTCCAACGGCCAGTTCCGCAAGCTCCTGAGTGATTCCACAATCCTTCTGAGGGAAATAGTTGGCGACGCTGCCACCCAAGTGGCCTCCAAGGTCGGCCCAAGCGAAGACCAGCTCGCACAGGTTGATGATCCCGCAGAAGACAACACCTGGTATGACGCTCCAGATCTGTCCAAACAGCGGCTCCGTGACACGTACAACAAGAACAAGCCGTTTAGTCGAGACCAATCTGTGGGTGCAGTCCAACAGGGCGTCGACGCTGCTCAGTCCCAGACCGATGCACAGACGGGTGTGCAAGAAGGTGCTGCCACAGCAGGTGATAACTTGACGCAGCAGGCGCAGGCCAATGTCCCCGCCGAGACCCAAGAGAACGTCAAGCAGACGACGAACCAATATCTCCAGAGCTCAAAGGCCTACATCGACAAGAAGGTCCCTCAAGAGCGCCGCGACCAGGCCATCTATCGCTTGAAGAAGATGATTGTTGAAATTCAGGGCCACTCAGATTGTAATTAATCAGTGTGCTGACACACACACCAGGCTATTTTGCTGACGTGATTGCAGACCAACAAGCCGTCGAGACGCTCCTTTCACTCGCTGAGACTTATACTGCCGAGGGCCAGGATCTGGCCAGGCATGGCGCAGGAACGGTCAAAGGTGCCTTCGAAGATAAAGATCTCAAACGTGTTGAAACTGACCTCAAGGTGTGTTCTAGGTTTCTTCAGAGACAATAAGGATGGGCTGACAAGGATTAAGACGCTGATTGAAAGGTTTGCCAACTATACTAGCACCGACGACCTCTTCGACTCCATCCGCGCAGTCTACACTGCAGCCGATCACGATCCAGAGCTGAGGAACTGGTTCAAGTCCCTCAACAAGTTCATCCGCCGGGCTCTTCAAGATCAGGGGTATATCCTGCAGGACTCTGCAACTGAGGAATGGAATGCTCTGCAAGACAAGGGTCACTACTTGGCTCGCGAGCGGTATCGTAGCCAATTTGACCACGTCCTCGATGAGTTCAAGTTCTTCAATCACCAGTTCGAGCAAGACCCGCAGAACAGGGCATTCGCCCAGGCGATCGAGAAACTCTTCCTCGACCTCGGGCGTGACCACCATGGCAAGATCGAGTTCAAGCCCCATCTGGTCAAGGACGTGACCGAGGTCATTCTCCCCAGCATCCTCGAGAACGTCCGCTATATCCCCATTCCCCGCATCGAGGTGTCTGATCCCAATTTCGATGCTGTGGTCGAAAACATAGTGATCGAGAGTGACAACCTCTTCCCCAATGTCGCAGAGTTTGCGACTGACCACTACACGCGCCTCGGTCGCGGCCACATCAAGAACAGGCATGACAACAAGATTCGTATCGCTGTGTCTGGTATCCAGGCTGATATCCGCGACGTTGCCTACTACATCAAGAAGAAGCAAGGATTCCCGTCGCTTACCGACAGGGGCGTGCTGGATATCTTCCTCGGCGGCGACGGATTCAGCTTCAAGCTTGCTGCTCGCAATGCCCAGGACAAAGACCGTTCTCACTTTGTCGTCGTAGACAAGGTCGAAGTTAGCGTCAAGCACCTGGTCATCAAGATCAAAAAGTCCAACCACAAGCTGCTCTTCACTATCGCCAAGTCGATCCTCATCAACATCTTGCGCCCTCTGATCCAGAAGGTCCTCGAGAAGGAAATCAAGTCCAACTTCGAGAAGGCGGATGCTGCTGCTTGGGCCATCCACCAAGATGCGCAGAAGGCCATTGAAGCCGCAAAGGCCGATCCAGAAAATGCCCAAAACATCTTCAGCCACTATGAGCAAGCCTGGCAGAAGAGGCTGACTCAGAAGCAGAAGACGAAGAAGCATCAGAAATCCTCTGAGACGGTGGTCAATGTCAGCTTCACCCAGCATGATTCCATCTTCCCGCATATCAAGCTTCCCGGTGGCATTACCACTAAGGCTACCGAGTACAAGGAGCTTGCAGCCAAGGGCGAGCGCTGGGAGTCGCCGGTCTTCAGCATCGGCAACGCCAAGGAGTCGACTGATATTCCCAAGCATATCGCCGTCATTCGCAGACCACACGGCCCTCCTGGTGCTGGAGGTGCTGGCGGTGCAGGAGGCTACGGCAGTACAGGTCCTGCAGGTTCTGTCGGTGCTGCTGGTGCAGGCGCAAACCCCAACCAATACGGCTCAGGATTGCCCGCGACCACGACCACCGCTCCTACCACTGGGTTCACCGGCTCTGCTGATGGGGGTACCTCCCTCAGCCAGGAGGTCGACCAGGCGTTCCACAATGCTGCCAACGCCACTACCACCAAGCCTGTCGGTATCACTAACGGTAACACCACGACCAAAACCAACGGTGTTCAGCGTGGTTTAGTCCACGATGTCGTTACACAGTAGGCCTAAAGCCCCTCTCCTGTCAATCACGGCCGCCTTGAAGGATGAGCAAGTATCTCCCCAACAAGACGCCGAATATTTTGATACCCACTTCGCAGGTGTATTTCGTCTCTTTGTACCATGAGAACAGGCATACAATACCCCTACTATACCCTTGCTTGTCGCATTGCTGTTTCATTGGATGGGTGGACAGGAGGATAAACAATATGTTGGTGACAGTACATGGCAGGGAAGGGAAGGAGGATGGATACCATGGTAATCGGGACCGTGACTGTCGGTCGATGACCGGCTGTGGCATGGATGGAAGGGATCTGGGGCTTTCTTTTGCTTGCTTGACATACCAACGTTTTAATACCGTAATATTGAGGAAATACAAGAGTCAGTTGCAATCTGCTGGATTTTGCTGCATGGTGCAGTACATTGCTCACGGCTTAGATAGTCAGTTGATACTATTTGCTCGCAGTTAGGGTCTAAGGGCGGATATCGTTTCCGCAAGAAGGGGGGGCCACTTTACGCGTCTTGGGGCAGGCGCGTCCATCACAACCCCAAGTTTTTTCATTTCAACCTGCGTGTCCTACAATTGTCACTGCGCTTTTCCCACCGCTCACAATGCCCTCCTCCTCCTCCTCCCTGCCAGACTTCCGCACCTTCCTCTCCACCGCGATCCTCTCAGACCAGCAAAACATCTCATATCGCTCGCTTTCCCGCGCCCTTAAATGCCATGTCAATATTGCGAAATGCCTATTGTATGAGTACTACGAGGAGCAGAACAAGAGAAAAGCAGGGAGTGTGTATGCGACTTATATGATTGCAGGCACGCGCAAGCCGGGCCTGTCGGTTGTTGAGACCAATGGCAGCGGCGGCAGCGGCAGCGGTGTCAATGGCCAGAAGAAGAACGAGAGCGAGGAAGCAGCCGCCGCCAGCAACGGCGACGACCACGACGACATTATGGACTTGCCGTCGAGCCTGCCGCCGTTCAGTAGCAGCATGCTGGATCCGAGTCAGTCCAGCCAGGATACCACAACCGAAGCAAGACCGCTCCTACCGGCGGCGGCAGTCAAGACAGTCATGCTTGTTCGTCAGGAAGAGCTGGAAAGCGCAAAGAGTCAATATGAGGAAATCAGCGGTATACACATTTACAGCCTGAGCCCCGGGAAGATAGCCGATCTAGTAGCCCTGACCGATATTGGGAGAGGCTTGTTTGCCGATGTCTTCAGCAAGGAAGACCCCCTGCTGCACAACAAGACCTACGGAGTGATACAGAATCAGAATGTGCGAAGAAGGAAGAGGAGGCCGAATAATATCCTGTCATCGCAGCCAGCGTTGTCAGACAAGCCGAAAATGCAACCGGTGAAGAAGGAAGCAGAGAAGGAGAAGGAGAAGGAGAAGGCCAGGCCCGGGCCAACTACCCTTCAAGCCGCGTTTAGCAAGCCAACAGCAACAGGCAGCAGCAGCACCCTGAAGCGTGAGGAGACCACAAGTCGGCCGAGCAGTAGGGACAGCACGAGCATACGGGAAGACGTGAAGAAGCCAGCGAAGCGAGATCCTCGTGATATCTTCAGTGCGTTTGCCAAGGCGGCATCATCATCATCATCATCGAAAAAGGCTCAACAGCCGAAAGCAAAGGAAGAGCCGCAAGATACGACAATGGCAGACGCTGGTTTTGGTGATGATGATGATGATGATGAGGAATTGGAGTCAGAGGAAGAAGCCTTGTTCTTGGATACCAACACCCGGACGTCGGGTACCAAACGAGAATCGGATATCAGGAAGGAGCGCGAGGATAAAGCAGCGAAGTTGAGAAAGATGATGGATAGTGACGACGACGACGACGACGACGACGACGATGTTGACGTCAAAGGGCAGAAGCGGACGGATAGCAATGTGATCACGAAAGATGCAACAGCGGCAGCAGAAGAAGGAAAAGAAGGAAAAGAAGAAGAAGAAGATGATGATGATGATGCTGTCGCATGGTCAGATAGCGATGCGGGTGATGACAAGCAAAAGCAGCAGAAGCAGCAGCCGCAGCAACAACAACAAGAACTCGGACCCAGAAGGAAACGCGGCAAGCGCAAGGTCCTCAAGAAGGAAGACGAAGAAGACGAAGAAGGCTTCATCGTCACCAAAGAGTATGAAGTATGGGAGTATTTCAGCGAAACGGACAATGAAGACGAGCCAAAGAAAGCAGCAACCGCACCAGCAACAGCAACAGCAACAGCGCCAACGCCAACGCCAGCGCTGCCAAAGAATAGCCTGGCATCCTCGTCGAGTACGAGTACGGGTACGAGTACGAGCAAGAGCAAGAGCAACAATAACAAGGCTAAGGAGAAAGGCGGCGATAGCAACAGTGGTAGGGCTGGTGGTGGCAAGGCTGCTGCTGCTCCTGCTGCTGAGAGTAAGAAGATCAAGGGCGATATTAGAGGATTCTTTCGCAAGAAATAATACGAGGGTATATTGTGCTGCTGCTGCTGCTTCTGGTGCCACCCTCCTCTGTTGGTTCTTGTTCTGTGGAGCCAGTAACCATAGGGTATACAGTATGAATGTTGAAATATTTTTACACCACAACAACAGGGTGTGTTCTTCTTGTTTTTTTTGATTGTTCGCTCCATTTTGCGGCGGACCATTTTCTTCCATGTGATCAAATTCCTAGCTCTCTCTCTCGTATGTTCTCCAAATGTATCAATATCAATATCAATATCAATATCAATTCACAAACCCTTTGCCAACGACATAGCGACCGACACCCTCGCTGAGGACCAACTCAGGCTTATGCTCGGCCAAGAATAGAATAGTCTGGGCAAAGACGCTGTTTGCCCACGCAAACCAGGCGCGGGTCATGCCGTCGCCAACGACGGCAGACACGCCGGTATCGACGTTGACGCTCTCGTTGATCAGGCCGAATATGCTGACGTTCTTGACGCGTTCGAGGCACTCAATGATTTCCGAGTCGTTGTTGGACGCGGTCATGGCCTGCACGAGCACCGACATGGGCCAGGCATTGCGCACCCCCACGTGCGGGCCGCCGATGCCGGCGAAATGCCTGCCAGAGAGGTAGTAAGGGTTCGCAGGCGAGAGGACCATGCGCCGGGTGTTCTGGTAGACCTCGTCCGAGGTGTCGACAAAGCCGAGCAGCGGCAGCGCCAGGAGCGAGGGTATGTTGGCGTCGTCCATCAGCAACCGGCTTCCGTACCCGTCGACCTCGTACGCGAACACCTTGCCATGGACCGGGTGGTCGATCACGGCGTGGTCGTAGATGCCCTGGCGGATCCGCTGCGAACGGGTGGCCAGGTCAGCCGCGATCTGGGACACGTCGTCTGGGATGGGGAGCGTGGGCGCCGTGCGGGCGTACTCGGACAGAATATGCGAGGTGCGGTTCAGTTCAACAGACATCATGGCGTTGGCCGGGATGAGAAAGCCAAACACGGTCGCGTCGTCGGACGGCCGGAACGCAGAGCGCACGAGTCCGGTATTGTCAGCGAGGGGGTTGCCGATGCCTCGCAAGCTAAGCGTCTCGGTGCTGGAGGAGGTGTAGCGGGAGAAGGTGTATTCGTTATGTAGATACTTCTGCGTAGCGCTATCGAACGTCGGCCGGGATTGCGCGTCAAGCACGCGCAGGAGCGTCTTGAGCGCCTTGAACCAGCGTGCAGTCAGGAAGGCAGTCGAGCCAGTAGCAGCGTGGTACTGGTTAGAGAGCGATAGAAAGTTGGCAAGCGAATCGAGCTCATATTTGCATTCGAATACGACCGAGTATTCGTAGGCTGGATGCACGGCGTCTTCCATGCCTGAGCGAACGGGCTCAAGGCCGGATGAAGATGGAGGTTGAAAGGCATTGCAGTACGGCGACTGGATCACGAACTCGGCCTGGGTGTTGATGGCGCCGAGGAGGAGGTTCGAGATGTCAGGCGACGTCGATGCCAAAGACTGATATTGCGACAGCTGGTTAGTAGAGTCGCGGAGCCACTCTGCGTTGATGTCGCCGGTGACGATGAAGGACTGGGCGCCCTCCCACCGGTCCTGGTCGCGTCTGAGACCCGACTTGGGGGCATGGGTCTTATCGCCGTCGACGTGCCACCGGACAGTGGTGTCGAGAGTGTTAGGGAAGGCATTGCGGAAGATTTGGGCAAGATCGCGGTCCTTGAGATTGGAATACAAGTCATCAACCACCTTTTCGACGGCTGGAGAAGAGAACTTGCGGCAGCGCTGGTGAGGCCGCTGGAATGGAAGCTGGAGTGGTCCCTCACTGTACGGCTTGCTATGGACTGTATAAGAAAGGGGTGGAGGGGGTAACGAGTAGGGCACAGGCTCACTGGTAACCTAGAGCATAGTGGGTGTAGTCTGGACAGAGATACTCCAGCACTTCATCATCCAGCTGAGGCAGGTCGGAGTCGGATTCACCAACCTGGACCTGGGCTGGCTCGGACGCCTGGACCAGGGTTAAGGACAGACAGATGGGGAGCAGGAGGAGCCGGCTTAGCTTCCCCATGACAAGCGCGAGTCAGTGGCTGCAGAGGAGAAACAGCACCAAAATTAAAGTGATACGGGTTCTGTTTCTGTCAGTGCTCGCATACTCGCCTCTTAACAGCTTGAAGGACGTCGCCATGGGTGTCGGCCGTTTCAAAAGGGAGATGGGCGGCTTCAGCCTCGCGCAGCCTTGTCACGGGACCCCACACCCGGCGGCGAGTATCTCGATTCTGAGACATGATTGACCAGCAACAGCAGCTGGGAAAAGGCTTGTTTGTAGCAGAATACGTGAATTGTCACAATGGAAACGCCACAATGCCGATGTGGCCAAATCACGCGCGGCAGGATTTTGGGCCTTAACTGCCTGGAATGCCCATTTGTACACTTTTCTTCTCTGCCTGGTGTTGTTGTTATGCCTGTTGCCGCCCATAGCTGGTAGGAAAGATCACTCTCATACTCAGCCTGAGTATTGGCTCTCAATGGCCAAATTCATTACAAGCCCCTTCCTGGCCTGTGCCGTGATCTTGACAGTCGCTCTCTTCCTTCTGTCCCAGAATTACAGTGCCCTTCATTGGCCTCAACGCGAATTTAGCCTGCCTCTGTCCTCCAGTCTCTCCTTCAACTCCGAACCAACCGCCAAGGTTGCAAAGGTGTCTGCCATCTACGGCGAGGTCAACGAGTACTATGATGCGGCCGTGGAGAGTCATCGACGGCATGCGAGTCGCCATGGCTATCCCTTCCATGTCCTCCGACATCCTGTTGCTGATGGCTATTGGAACAAGGCTCAATACCTACATGCTCTGCTGGTGATGGAACTGGCCAAGCCTATAGGCGAGCGGATGAAGTGGCTGATGTGGGTGGACGCAGACTCTGCTATTATCAACCCTGTATTGGGGGTTGAGATCTTCCTCCCTCCCGATGGCTTCGACGACATCCATTTTCTGGGAAGTAAGGATCAGAACGGTCTAAACACGGGCATTTTCTTCATTCGGGTGCATCAATGGTCCGTTAATTTATTAACCAAGACACTGGGCATGCCTCTCTTGACAGATATCGACCTTGGCTTTTCAGCTGACCAGACTGCCATGGCCATGATCTTAAACGAAACCGAGAACCAGGGACATGTTTTATATCAGCCCCGTGCATGGTACAATACCTACCAGTTTGAACATGGCTATGAGGGCAAGCCAGGGTGCTTACTGGTCCATTTCCCAGGCCTTGATGAGCGGTGGGATTCAATGGGAGAATGGCTCCAGGTCCTGAATAATGCAAGCTCTGCAGCCAAGTGGGAGGTGCCCTTTCCCAGCACCCACTATCCAGACGAAATCGATGCTTATTGGAAGTCAATTCAAAGAGGTCGGCGCCTGATCAGCGATGCTAATGGCAAAATGGCAGACCAAATCAACAAGGGACAGATTACGGAGGATGATCTTTATGACTTGCCGCTTTTCTTGGCCGTACGCGCCCTGGACTTCACCCTGCTCTTTGAAGCCGACCAGCCCAAGTTGGTGGAACAAGCCACCCAACACCTTGTCGACCTGCTTGAGGGCTGAATGGCGTGTAGCCTTTGGACGACACAAGAATTTTTGGCCGCACCATCAGGTCACCAACTGTGACTTGGACGTCGGATACCGGCAGCTACCTGCTGAAGATTTCACAAATGGAAACCAAGACCAAGACACCATCGTCATGTCACTGTTTTCCTACCAAGGTCAATCCGGGAAGAATCTGCAATCCACGCCATGCAGAGTTGGCATGTGTACATGTGTGTACACCCGCCGTATTTTAGATTTTGATGGAACACCAGTGGGACCCCTGTCTTGATATATCAGTCTGGGGTGCCCAATTGCAACGAGACCATGAATCCTTAGGGGAGCTGCTTTGATTATGTCAATAGCAGTTATGTAAATTACTTGCGCTCTGGCCAATAGAAAGGGGTACGGCATATCATGAAAAGCATCGATCATCGATAATCGGTGTCTATCTATTAATTCATACCAACGATGACTTTGTGACTGGCAAGGCTGTAGTATATATCTCTACCTGATAAAGTGCAATTGAACTGCGGATGGAAAGTGTCGTAGCGGACTTGGCGTCCTTGGCTCGTTTGTCATGTTTGCTGACATCCGACGGAGACAGACATCCCCGTGCACGCGCGTCATGGCCTGTCATCCAACTCCTGCGCGAGATCCAACGGGATTCTTCGTTCTGGTAAAGGTTATCTGCGCCAGAAGATGAGCCCGTAACCCTGTCCATTCCTGTGGATTACCCGTCAGCGACATAGTCGCCATGAAGACATGGCTGCCTTCTCTGGCGCTGCTCGCCTCCCTGGCGAGCGCAGTCTGGGGCACCGAGGTCCAGCTGGTACGAGAACAGTCCCCCCTTGAGTTATCATCAGAATCATCATGATCATGATCATCATTATTATCCCTGCCGCCATTGTGTTACAGTCACAGTCACAGCCACTGACCGTTGGTGCAGAAGCAAGATGACTTGAATCGACAGCGCTGCTCAGGCATGTACTCACAGAAAGCATGGGGCGGCCCCATCGAGTCCTTCATCCTCGTCAAGTTTGCCAAAGTCGAAGACACCGAACAGCCCGATCCAGTGGCATCTCTGCTCATCTTCGAGTGGCGTGACCGAGACTTCATCGGCCAACTTCCTCCTTCCGCAGACCCCGACGCCAGCGTGGAGGTGATATGTGATCAGCCCAACGTCAACTTGGGTCTGTGCAAGCAAGAAGACCTGGGCTCCTTTATTCTCGAGGCCAATGCCACCCTGTCCAAGAATCCGCTCTTTACACAGGCCGTTCACCTCAATGACCCCCCGGCAATCAAATACCCCGTCAAGCGCACAGGCTACTATTGTATCTCCACCTACGCCTTTTCTGGACACGAGTACGAGGCGGTCGCGGCCTTCCGCAATGCCTATGGCGAGCTGCCCGCCACCCAGATCGCCAAACTCCCCTTTTATGGCGGCCTCACCATCACCTACGCCGTGCTCGGCATATTCTGGGCATTCCTGTATTTCCAGAATCGGTCCGACATCCTTCCTGTCCAGAACTACATCACTGCCACCCTGATTTTCCTGGTCATTGAGCAGCTTGTCACATGGCTTTTCTATGACTACCAAAACCGACATGGCGATAACACGGTCAATAAAGTCCTGCTGGTCATCGTCTCCATCCTCAATGCCGGGCGCAACTCCTTGTCATTCTTCCTCCTGCTGATTGTATGCATGGGCTTCGGTGTCGTGAAGCCCACGCTCGGTCGGACCATGATCTACGTGCGCATCCTTGCTATTGCTCACTTCGTCTTTGGTGTCATCTATGCTGTTGCCTCTCTCTCAGTCACACCGGAGAACGTTGGCCCCATTGTACTGTTCGTCATTCTGCCCCTGGCCGGCACTTTGACTGCTTTCTACGTCTGGACCTTGTCGTCTCTGAACCTGACAATGAAAGACCTGATTGACCGCAAACAGAAGACCAAGGCACTCATGTACAGGCGCTTGTGGTGGTGTATCCTGGGTTCCGTTCTCGTCATCTTTTTCTTCTTTTTCATTAACAGCGTTGCCTTTGCTGGTTCGTCCGAGGAAAATTTCGTTCCGGAGCACTGGCAAACTCGATGGTTCGTCTTGGATGGGTGGCTGAACATTGTCTACTTGTTTGACATTGCCTTTGTCGCCTATCTGTGGCGGCCGACGGCGAATAATCGCCGATTTGCCATGTCTGATGAGGTAAATATTTCCCCGTTCTTCACTCCGTTGGCATGTACTGAACATTCTCCAGTTGGCACAGGACGACGATGGCTTTGAAATCCGCTCGATTCACTCCCGCGACTCCCTTGACGACCTCTCGGATATCAATGATGTAGAAGCTGCCGCCGCAAAAAAGGCCGAGGATCGTGGCGAGTCAGCGTCTAATGCTACCCCTTCCCATGCAACAGAGACTTCTCGGTCAAATCAATCTCAGTCCAACAGCAAGGAGACTGAAGCAGCATTAGTCTCAAGGCAACGAGGGAGTTTGGACGGTGAAACCATCTTTGCTGTCGGCGAGGGTGATGCGGATGGCGAGTGGAGCGAGGGTGAGATAGAGGATGGTGATGAGAGCAAGGCGCTCACGAAGAAGACATGAGCCGCCGTGCCCAAGATGGTGACACCTTTATGGGCGGGCAACTTTGTCCTGGCCTCTTCAATATTAGCCATCAAAGTAACTGCCTGGCTTGTGTTAATATAATGTGATGAAGTGGGCAGGAGCGACCGGCCTCCTATTAGTCAGTCAAAAAATACGTAGTTCTGATTCGCTGGAGCAGTCTCTTGTATTTTCACCATCGCCAAAAGCAAAGACATTGAGTTATAACCTGGAAGAATATATATAAATGATATCGTCCCATAAGACGCCATGCATACTGCGGCCGCACTGTGTGCAGACTGCCAAAGTAACAACGGGGCCCACGAGATCAGACGTCGACGGTTATGCTCAGACTGTTTCATTCGCTATGTGCATTCAAAGGTATTCAAGCGGATGGACACGTTCCGGTTCAAGAACTTGACAGGCAACGATGCGAGTAACAGGAGGCGGTTGTTGCTGCCGCTTTCGGGCGGGGTCTCCTCACTGGCGCTGCTCAACGCCCTGGATACTCAGCTGAAGGGCCAGCGCGAGAAGCAGAATCGCACAGCGTATGATCTGATTCTCGTCCATGTCGACGTGGATTGTGTTGACGAGGACGAGGACAAGGACGACGATGCTGGTGAAAAGAAGGAGAAATCCCAAAGGGGGTTGACGTTATTGTCATCGGTGTCACCGTCATCATCGTCGTCATCGTCGTGGCACACCTTACTGCCTGACGTGCCCATCCACACCGCCTTCCAGCACGACAGCAGGCTGGAGCAGGATCTGGCTGCGCTGGGGCTGGTGGGCCGCACAAAAGGGCAAACGGACCGCGAGCTGTACGCGTCGGTTATGGCGGCGGCATCGACGCCCACGGCCCGCAGCGATCTCGAGCACGTCTTCCTGAAGCGCGTCGTCGTCAGCCTGGCCAAGAAGCACGCCTGCGAGGGCGTCCTCTGGGGCCACTCGGACAGCAGGCTGGCGGCCCTGGCGCTGGCTGATGTTGCCAAGGGCCGTGGCGGGGCCGTGCCGGCGACCCTGGCGGACGGCCCGTCGCTGGCTGGGGTGCGCTTCCACTATCCCCTGCGCGATCTGTACAAGACTGAGCTGGACTTGTATGCCCGTGTGCTGCCGGAGCCGCTGCATCGGGTTGTTGCGCCGGAGATGGGCCCCGCCGCGCCGGCCCCGGTGTTGGCTATTCGCAATACGTCAATCGACAGCTTGCTGTCATCATACATCATGTCACAGGGCGAGAAGTATCCGAGCATCATGGCGAATGTGGTGAGGACGGCAAGCAAGTTGCAACCCACACAGCTCAGCGACCACTCGTCCCTATGTGTGGTGTGTTTGGGCGAGGTCGACGACGGCGCACACAGCAACAACAATGACAACAAGCCTGAAGAAAAGAACGGAAATACACCAGAGTTGTTGTGCTACGGATGCCGAAGAATGAAGCAGGATATCAAAATCACAGGATGAAATTCTCATTAAAGTGTCTATGGGCTATATTCCGTTTCAATGCCTGCCATTTCAAAAGCATGATGCTAAATGGATTGGACCCGGACAAGCACAATCAGCAGCAAAATTGTTGTTTTACATGCGAAAAGCAAAAACGTTCCTTGGTATCTGGCCTGGCTCAGGTCCTGGCGGGCAGAGGTGGCGGTACAGGGGCACGACCAGCCTCCAGGTCAGGGTCGTTGTTGCGCTCCCTCCTCTGATCGCGGCGGTCACGGCGGTCACGGCGGTCGCGTCGTGACTCGCGGTGAGACGAGTAGCGGGGGGGCGGGCCGTTCTGGGCGGTCGCCAGCTCCTCGGCTTCGTGGTCGAACTCATCCGGCAACGAGGGGTCGGGTGCGTTGGCTAGTGGTGTTCCTTTGATGCGCCGCTCGCCCCTCTTCCGCAGCAGATCCTCAAACAAGATGACATTGCGCGTGTTACACTTGTACATCGCGTCGGCTAAGTCGCCCACAAAGGGAATAAGGCCCAGGACGAAGTCGACTATGATGTTAAGCTGCATGCGCACTTTCAATGCCGCGTCGACGCCGCCCTCTACCGAGCAAATGGTGCGGAGGACCATGAAGGCGAGCAGCAAGTCAGCGATGTCGCCGATGCCGGGGATCAGGCCGATGATGGAGCCGTAGCCGAACTTGACGCCCATGAATGAGCCGAAGCCCATGTCGAGCTTGTATGCCCTCCTCTTGGCCTTGACCAGCGTGCGCTCCTCGCTCGCTGTCAAGCCGGGCGGCAGCGCTTTGGCCTGTCTCTTCTTGGTCTTGAAGCCGAGTCTCCGGGTGGGCACGGTCTCGAAGTAGGGGTCCTGTTGCGCGGGAGCAATTAGCACAGGTGGTGAGGAACGGCAAGGCGAGGAGCGATCAGAAGGGGAGACAAGAGAAAGGGGAGCAAAGCTGACCTGCTGTCCTTGGTTGTTGCCCACGTGTTCCTTGAAGATCCTCCGGGCCGCATACTTGCCCAAGAGCCCGGCCATTGTGTGTGAGTCGTGGGATCACGAGCGCGGGTGCGAGCGCGAGGACACCAGCGCACAGAGCAGAGCGAAATGAGAGATCGTCTCTGTCCTTGCTTTCCGTAGCGCAGGTGTCAAGAGTAATTTCCTCAAGAATCACGGCGGTGAGAGAGAGAGACTTGGAGGGCAAGAGCGAAGGAGGATAAAGAAGATTAAAGAATGGAATAAAAAGATATTCAAGAAACAAGGCGGTGCGTGTTGAGTGACGTTTCACGTCTCAAGCGAGAATGCAATGCCGGCTCGTCACAAGTCCATGTCCCCGCCGCTGGTCGATTGGCATATGGTGCATATGGTTCTTTGATCGCCTCTGCCGACTGAAGCGCGCGTCACTGCCCAAGTTGGCATCTGCAGCCAATCAGCATTCCATATTCCGGCTCCAGCCGTGTGGAGCTCCGCCACAGCTCCGCCACAGGCCGCGCCACAGTGGCGTTGGGGTACACACAACGTTGCTGTTTGCTGTGATATCCTGCTGACTCACGTCTAGATCTAACTTACTGGCTTAACTTAAGTTTTGAGATCGCGAATCGCCATAGCAGATCACTTGCCTCTACCTAGACGATCAGGACGATCAGATCCGTCGCGTACAGTTTCTCCGGGGGCACGGCAGAGCTCTGCCCTCCTCCGCCCGTCGCTCGCCTGTCTCTCGCCAACAGCGATGCCAACTCTGTCCAGGCTGTGCACCCATGGCCGAGATGCAGCTGGACGACTGTAAGTCACAACAACATTGCAGTGCCGCGGGGTGCGGTGCTGGCTGGCTGGTTCAGGCTTCAACTGACTAACACTGTGCTCAGGGCTCGATGACCTGTGCGTGCGCTTCATCATCAATCTGCCGGACGAAGAGGCCAACAATGTGGAACGGCTATGCTTCCAGGTTGAGGAGGCACAATGGTTCTACGAGGACTTTATCCGCCCATTGGACCCACGGCTGCCCTCGCTGTCGCTGAAGGCCTTCAGCCTGCGCATCTTCCAGCACTGCCCCGTTTTCCGGCAATGGGACGTCCACCACCGCACGCAGGCGTTTGCCGACTTTATGGCGTACAAGCAACGCGTGCCTGTGCGAGGCGCCATCATGCTCAATTCGGCCATGGACAAGGTCGTCCTGGTCAAGGGCTGGAAGAAGGGGGCCAACTGGAGCTTCCCGCGCGGCAAGATCAACAAGGACGAGAAGGATCTGGACTGCGCCGTGCGCGAAGTGTACGAGGAGACTGGGTTTGACATTGCTGCCGCTGGTCTGGTCAAGGACGAGAAGGAGATGAAGAGCATTGAGATAACGATGCGCGAGCAGCACATGCGTCTCTATGTCTTCCGTGGTGTGCCTGAGGACACCCACTTTGAGCCGCGCACACGCAAGGAGATCAGCAAGATCGAATGGTACAGGTTGACAGACCTGCCAACCCTGGGCAAGAACAAGCACGCCGACGGCATCGCCAGCGGTAACAGCAGCAATGCCAACGACGACAACATCCAGATCAACGAACCCAACCGGCTCAGCGCGTCCAAGTTCTACATGGTTGCGCCCTTCCTTGGCCCGCTGAAGAAATGGATCCAGCAGCAGCGCAAGAAGGACGGCATCAGGTACAGCTCCGGCCTGGCTGCTCCGCCCATCATTGCCGAGGAGGAATCTGCACCAGTCCTGCAAATACTACAAAAGCCGAGCGACCTGCCTGAGGTGACGGCAGCCAATACAGTCGAGCAGCCGCTAGTGAGCCAACAGCCTGCTGATGCCTCCCAGCTGGGGCAGCCTCTCTTTGGCATCAGCCCCGCTCAGCCGGCGCCGCATCTCGCTCAAGCCGATGCGGCCAAGTCGACGGCTTTGCTGTCGCTACTGAAGGGTCCTTCAGCGGCTGAAAATGGTGCTGTTGCACAGAAAAGTTCGTCGTTTCCTCCGCCACAGCTATCCCACCATGTCCCAGAATATCAGACTGGGCTGCCTGATCTGCCTCCATCTGTCTTTCCTACCCAACAACCACAACGACCAGCAGCAGTTGCTACAGCCCATCAGCCATGGCCTCTTGGTCTGACAGCACCGGAGCAGCCCGCGTTTCTGCAGAACCCCGGCCCTGCACCTCCGTTCCAAGGACCTGTGCCTGGTCACCTGGCTTCAAGCCCGTCCTACCCACTGACTAGCGATCCGCAGTTTGCTTCTGGCCTGCAGCATGAGGTCGGCACGCTGGCTGCTGGCCCACCAGCAAGTTCTCTTCCCAAGTTGACCCACCACACCAAGACACTGCTGGGGATATTCGGTGCAAAGGCGCCACCAGGTCCTGCTCCGGCGCAACAACCCCCAGCTGCTGCGCAACACACTCTTTTGGACGTATTTCCCAATGCTGGAGGCAATACCACAAGGGTTCACCAGCCCTTGGCCCCCGACCCCGTGGCTGCCATTCTCAGTCAACAGAAACAACCGGGTTTCGCCAATGTGGTCTCTGCTCCCCCTTCCCAAGGCATAAGGCCAGTTACCGCCGCAACAGCCCAAGTGCCTAGCACTACGCAGCAAAAGAATCTACTCAGTCTGTTTAGCGCTCCAGCACCCGCAACGCAAGCTGTGCCCGTGCCTGTGCCCGTGCCCGTGGAGCAGGCTTGCGCCGAGCTGGCCGCCACCCCCGAACATCGGCCCAAGAATGAAGTGGATCTGTTGGCCTTGTTGCGAAAGCAAAAGGCCGAACAGGCTGCCACTCAACGCCACCCTGGTTCAACAAGCAAGGAGGGCAAAACCTCGGCCAACATGAGCGGGCCACTCAATCAGCCCAGCTTCGACGTTGTGGCCAAAACTCATCAAGGCGACCCCAACGGCACTCGTCGAAGCCCTCTGGCCACAAACAGGACGCTGTTTGATCCCAGCCAGCCCGGCCGGGTCAAGGTCTTGGCCAGACCAGAGACTCCGCGCCAGCCAGCGTCCAAATCACCGCGCACAACAAAGGCCAAGACCCCACAGCCTTCACCAAAGAGGCACACGAAGCCATCACAGAAGGAGCCGGCCAAGCCTTTCCAGCCTCAGATCCTCAAGCGACCGCAGACTTCGGAAGCCGGGCCAAGCGCAGAACCGGTGGCTGTGAAGGCAGCATCAACGTCGCGGGAGGTGTCGGCCTCAACTGAGCTGCCACTAGCCCCGGAAACAACAAGCTCGAATGTTGGAGCGGCAGAGGTTCAGAAGCAAACTCTGCTGTCACTCTTCGGCCGTGAAGGCAGCCGCTCGAGCACGTCGACTACCAGGACTGGCCAGACGCCCACACGCATGGTTTCACCCTTGTCGGTCAGCCAGACTGTAAGCGGCAGGGCTGATGGGCCTATTTCAGGCGTCGAGCCGACCATTTCAACCCGGCCCAGGGTCGAGTCGGTGGTGTCGGCCGGCAGTGCTGGTACTGGGCCCATGAAGCCGGGGGTGGAAAAGAGGCAGACGGCGGCGGAGGACAAGGCCTTCTTGCTGGGCATGCTTGGCAAGATTGCCCAGGAGCAGAGTTGAAGCGAGCTACACAGCACGTAGTAATTAATAATTGACTACGCAGTTTTCTCCCCATCGTGCACCTGCATTTAGTGTCGGCTGCACCCGGTCGGCGCTTTCGTCCAAGTGGCTGCCCCGATTCGCCTAAGCTCTCTCGGCTGGGTGGACACATATCGGGCGTGGCGGTATTACTAAGCCGTTCTGGGTTAGAGGCTCTGTGGAAATGACGTTGTTTTATAGGTTTACAATCTGGAAAGCGCACCTCTGGTTCTTCTCCCTCCTCAGCTGGTTGTGCAGCAATTCCACCACCTCTGTGTGTTGCCGCCCTGCCTGGTTTTGCTGTCGACGTCGGCCCGTCTCTGTCCTTCCGCGTGGCGGAATGGACGCGCTCCCACGAGCCCGAGTTGGCCGCATCGGGCTGCTTGTCGCAAATGCCCCCCGGCACATTGGCAGCCGTTTCCTCACCCGCTCCTTCCGCCAGCTGCCAGTCGCCCCTGCTGCTCCTTCTCCCCGGCCAGCTCGAGCTCGGCCGCAGCTTGGCGCTGCCGTGAGAGCTCTGCCTGCGTCAGTATCCGCGTCCACATCGACGTTGAGGCCTCTGCTGCGACTGTCCGCATCTGCGCTCCCCCCCAGCAGTATCAACCACACCACCGCTCTTTCCGGCGTACGATGGGTGTCTACGAAGGAGCTGCCGACAAATAAAGGCCCTGTGGTGCGCTTCTTTTACCGGCTCTTTGCCTGGACCGGCATCTTCATCATCGTGTCGGGCGCGCTGATCGCGGGCTTTTTCATCTACGATGCGTCAACATACCACGAGGCTGACAAGGTTACCGACATCCCCGTCAGTGAAGCCGCCCTCTTCCCCCGGCGTGGAGGCCCCAAGAACCTGCCGATTGCCGAGGTGCTCGTGGACGATGAGGACAGTGAGAAGATGCGGGAGCAGCGTGATAAGCCCAAGCTGGTCGTCCTTGGCACTGGATGGGGCTCGGTGGCGATGCTGAAGGAGCTGCATCCAGGCGATTATCACATCACGGTCGTGTCGCCTGATAACTACTTTGTCTTCACGCCGATGCTGCCTTCGGCCACGGTTGGCACCTTGGAGCTGCGGTCGCTGGTTGAGCCGATCCGCCGGATTGTGAACAAGCTCCGTGGCCACTTCCTGCGGGCTGAGGCTGTCGATGTCGAGTTTGCCGAGAGACTGGTCGAATGTGCAGCCGTTGGCGCCGACGGCAACAGGCAGCACTTTTACCTGCCCTATGACAAGCTGGTTATCGGTGTGGGATCGACGACCAATCCGCACGGCGTCAAGGGCCTGGAGCACTGTAACTTCCTCAAGACAATCAACGATGCGCAGCTGATCAAGCAAAAGGTGCTCCGCAATCTTGAGCTGGCCTGTCTGCCCACAACGACGGACGATGAGCGCCGTCGGCTGCTCTCCTTTGTCGTATGCGGTGGTGGCCCAACTGGTGTTGAGTTCGCGGCCGAGCTGTACGACATGCTGAGCGAAGATCTGCTCAAGTCGTTCCCCAGGATCCTCCGCAACGAAGTGTCAGTCCATCTGGTCCAATCACGCGGCCATATCCTCAACACGTACGACGAGGCTCTGTCGGTGTACGCCGAGAAGCGGTTTGAGCACGACCAGGTCGAGGTGCTGACAAACGCGCGTGTCAAGGAAGTCCAGCCGGACAAGATCATCTTCACCCAGCTCGAGAATGGGGTGCCAATAGTCAAGGAGCTGCCCATGGGCTTCTGCTTGTGGTCCACGGGCGTGTCTCAGACCCAGCTGTGCAAGACGATTGCGAAGAAAATGGGCCCGGACGTGCAGAATAACCGGCACGCGTTGGAAACAGACAGCCACCTACGCGTGATTGGCACGCCACTGGGTGATGTGTACGCGATTGGTGACTGCTCAACGGTGCAGAACAATATTGCCGAGCACCTGACAACCTTCTTGCGCGGGCTGGCGTGGGAACAGGGCAAGGACCCTCGCACACTGACGCTCACGTTCCAGGACTGGCGGCAGGTCGCGGCCAAGGTCAGGAAGCGCTTCCCACAATCAGTCGGGCATTTGAAACGGCTGGACAAGCTGTTTCAGGAGTATGACACGGATGATTCAGGCACGCTGGACTTTGGCGAGCTCCAGGAGCTGCTGCGGCAAATCGACAGCAAGCTGACCTCTCTGCCGGCGACGGCGCAGCGGGCCAACCAACAGGGCCAGTACCTGGGCCGTAAATTCAACAAGATCGCCGCTGCCATCCCCGGTTTCCGTGCTAACGAGGTCGACTTTGGCGACTTGGACGAGGCCACGTACAAGGCGTTCCAGTACCACCACATGGGCAGTCTAGCGTACGTGGGCAACGCGGCCATCTTTGACTTTAACGGCCTCAACTTCTCCGGTGGCCTGTTGGCCGTGTATCTGTGGCGGAGCATCTACTTTGCCCAGTCGGTCAGTTTGCGCACGCGCATTCTGCTGGCCATGGACTGGAGCAAACGTGCTCTGTTTGGACGAGGTATGTTTCTCTTTTTGTTTCGGTCTGAAATGCTTAGATGGCGAGAAACTAACGTGTTGGCAGACTTGATGAGCTTTTAGTGCTGTGTTGATAGTTGTGTCAGAAAGATATATGAATATGCAGAGAATGAGACAAATAGAGAGGGAGATTAGAATGAGATGCACATGCACACTTTGCATAATTATGAGGCCATGCTATTGTTCTTCCGTTCGTTCTTCTGTTCGTTCTTCTGTTCGTTCTTCCGTGCGTCCTTTTTCCTCAATTAATGAATGCACATGCGCTGGGCTACAACTCGGGGTTCTTGATCTGGTCCTGTGGCCGCCAGAAACAGAGGCGGGTGTCGGCGGTGGCCAGCATGTTGAAACGTGGATTGACCTGGACAATGGCGGAGCGAATACCAGGACTGGCCAGCTTGAGGGAGGGCTCCTGGCGGTCACCATTGGCCAGGGTGATGTCCCAGACGTGCAGACCGGGGTCAGCACCGATGCCGCCGATGACGAAGCGGCCGTCCTGGCTGAAGCAGGCGTCGCCCTGGCCAAGCGGCTTGCCAGACGAGGAGATCGGAGCCGCACGACCGGTCGCGGAGGTCTTGCCGGCCAGGAAGGAGGTGAGGGCGCCGTCGAAGCTGTTAAACACAAAGTGGCCGTGGTAGTCGGTGGCCAGCAGCAGGCCCTTGCCGTCGTTGGACATCTCGAGCCTCGTCCAGGCGCGCCCCACAGTCGAGGGCGCAAACTTGTCCTCGTGCTCGGCCGTGTCGATGGTCTGGAAGGGCGCCTTGTCGAAGTTGCGCACGTCGTACATCAGGATCGACGACGTGGCCGGCGACGCAATCGCCATCACCACCCCGGACGGGTCGAACGTGGCCAAGTAGGGCGTGACCAGCTTGAGCTTGCCCTGCGGGCTGCGCGAGTTGATGTCCCACAGGCACACGAGGTCGTCGTCGCCGCACGAGACAAACTGGTCGTTGGCCGGCGACAGCGCCAGGCTAGTCACCTGGCCCGTGTGTGCGGTGAAGTAGCGCACGAAGCTCTCGCTGTGCAGCTCCAGCAGCCGCAGCGAGTTCTCCTGCTTGGTGCTCGCAAACAGCACCTGCCGCGCGTGGTGCGTGAACCGCGCCAGGTGCACGCCGTACTTCTTGCTCGGGATCGACTTGGTCTTCTTGCCCTCCTTGACGTCCACCACCTGCATCGTCTCGTCGTCGCCCGCCGCCACCAGGTGCTCGCCCGTGTCGTCAAAGTCTATCGACGTGATCCGCGAGTCTGTTCCGTCCGATCGTCGGCTGCCGGCGAATTGCTGGGCAAGTGAAGAATGTTAGCAGAAACAGTTCGTTATCATTTGTCCTTTGTCGTCGCCATCGCCATCGTCGTAGTCATCATCATCATCATCATCATCATCATCATCATCATAGTCGTCGTCATGAGTAATGATTCATTATCATCAACACTCATTATCATCATCATTATCATCATAAATATGACTATCAACGCACCTTGGCCGGTCGATAGTGCTTGATGACATCGTGCACCTTCTGAGTCGGCGCCACGCTCGACGACATGTTTGGTGACGCTGAAGAGCGACGAGCAGGTATCTCGTGCCTGAACTTTTTCTCCAATGTGAAGCGCGCCTTCCCCCCTCAAAAAACAGCCCCGCTGATTAAGCCCCAATGCTGCCAAGCCTTATGCCACACAAGCCTTGCCCCCCCCCCAAAAAAAAATGCTTAGGAATCATTGATTCGCTCCCCGCATCGCCAATGCCAAGCTCGGCTAAGCCCGGTCCCAGCCTGCTAAAAAGTTATCCGGAGCTCACGGGTCTTCTGCGTTCGAAGGCATAAAGAAAATACCAATAGGGTCGGTCGGTCACGCATATCAGATATCTGTCTCGGCGACCCAGTGATGGCAGTTTGAACATGGTGCGCGCTCTCTTCTAGCCGCCCTCATCGCCGCCCGCCGCCGCCTCCTCCTCCTCCCCCCTCCCCTCCTCCCCTTCTTCCCTCAGCCGCACCACCCACGATGTCGACGACGCTCGGCTCCTTCATTGCCGGGGGCATTGCAGCCTGTGGCGCTGTGACTGCCACCCACCCCTTCGAGACGGTCAAGGTGCGGCTGCAACTCCAGGGCGAACTGCAGTCACGCGCGGTGGCGGAGAAAAAGTACCGTGGCGTCCTGCATGGTGTGCGCGTCATCTACCACAACGAGGGCCTCCGAGGCCTGTACCGCGGCATTGGCTGTGCATACGTATACCAGATCCTGCTCAACGGCTGCCGTCTGGGCTTCTACGAGCCGCTGCGCTCCCATACCACGCAGCTGATCTTCCACGATGCCTCAGTGCAGAGCCTGGGCGTCAACCTGTTCTCCGGCACCGTGTCCGGAATCATGGGCGCCATGGCCGGCTCGCCCTTCTTCCTGGTCAAGACCCGGCTGCAGGCCTACTCACCTACGCTCAGCGTGGGCACCCAGCACCACTACAAGAACGCGTTGGACGGGCTAACCCAGATCTACCGCTCCGAGGGCGTGCGCGGACTCTACCGCGGCGTTGGCGCCAGCATGATCCGCACCGGCGCTGGCAGTTCCGTCCAGCTGCCCACCTACTTCTTCGCCAAGCGTCGCATGATCCGCCACTTCGGCATGGAGGACGGGCCGGCCCTGCACCTGGTGTCCAGCACCATCAGCGGCTTCGTCGTCTGCCTGGTCATGCACCCGCCCGACACGACCATGAACCGGCTGTACAACCAGCACGGTGACAAGTACAGTGGCATCGTAGACTGTGTTGCCAAGACCATCAAGACGGAGGGCGTGTTGGCCCTGTACAAGGGCTTCGGCGCCCATCTGGCCCGAATATTGCCGCATACCATCCTCACCCTCAGCTTGGCTGAGCAGACCAATAAGCTGGTCAGAGGCGTAGAACAGAGGATCCTCTCGCCCAAGAAGACGACGGAAACGATATGATGGAAAAACAAAAACAAAACAAAAACAAACTCATCTGTGCTTCCTTCTGGCTATGGATCAGCAGCACTAGGCAAGGCAGACACATTGGATGTACGGTGCGTGTGGACACTGGACACAGCCTCGCGTGCACGCATCTGACGACTGCTCCGTACAATGTACATATTGGTTATAGTTTTCAGGCATTTTGGTCATGTTTTCGCCACACCCGCCTTTTCTCGTCAAGATGTAAGACCGACGGGACGCGTTGCCATGGCACAGGCTGCCGGATTGGTACAATTGTAAATTGGCAGAGTGCGTGAGCGAACAGGCGCGGAAAGCTTATGCGACGCGAGAACGCCATGTCTGATTATCAGATAATCTGATAAGCCGATAAATCAGGGGGCGCGAGCTCCGGCCTCGGACAAGGCTATGCTGCATGCATCTTAGCGCCGTGAATTCTGGATCTTCTGCCTGATTCTTGGACAGAAACAGCCTAGCTGCCAAGAGGAGACCACTTTACACGTGCCTTCGCGACGCGCCTAGTCATTAGCGTGAAATCCTTGATGGTCTTATAAGAGTTATGTTTTCCTCGCCTCTGAACTCGCGTCGTTCACACACCTCTCTTCCACACACCTCACCTAGCCTCTCATACTTGACTTGCCTGTCTTCGATCCCTATTTAATAGCTTTTTGCACTTCTCTCAGTCACCATGTCCACCCAAGTGACCCCGTCCAAGCAGGTATGTTTGCCACTCCAGCCATCGATTTGGCCATCACCTCTCTAACGCGGACGACGTGTAGGCAGCTTCCAACCTCGAGAACCTGAAGGTCAAAGACTCGCCAGTCAAGAAACTCGACTTTACTGTCGCCAACAAAGAGAACATGCCTGTTTCCGAGCCGGTGCTGGAACCAGCCACTGCCATCGTGGCCACCACCGCCACCACCACTACCATTGATGAGGTCAAGAAGCCTGTCGTGGAGGCTGAGCCCAAGGCAGAAGCTCCCAAGGTTGCTGCCGGCATCAAATCTTTCGAAGCAGAGGAGCCTCTTTTGCAAGAGAACCCCAACCGATTTGTGCTCTTTCCTCTCAAGTATCACGGTACGCGTCCCACTTTACGCGTTCCTCGTGACGCGTCTCCCAGCCACCACAACACAACACGACACAAGACGCGTACTGACAGTTTGCAGAGATCTGGGCAATGTACAAGAAGGCTGAAGCTTCCTTCTGGACAGCCGAGGAGGTCGATCTCTCTCAGGACTTGCAGCACTGGCACCACCGCCTCAACGACGACGAGCGCTACTTCATCTCGCACGTGCTCGCCTTCTTCGCCGCTTCTGATGGCATCGTCAATGAGAACCTGGTCGAGCGCTTCTCCGGGGAGGTGCAGGTGCCCGAGGCCCGCTGCTTCTACGGCTTCCAGATCATGATGGAGAACATCCACTCGGAGATGTACTCGCTCCTCATCGACACGTACATCGCCGACCCGGCCCAGAAGCAGTACCTGTTTGACGCCATCGACACCATCCCCTGCATCCGCAAGAAGGCCGACTGGGCCCTCCGCTGGATCTCGGACCAGCAGTCAACCTTTGCTCAGCGCCTCGTCGCCTTTGCCGCTGTCGAGGGCATCTTCTTCTCCGGCTCCTTCGCCTCCATCTTCTGGCTCAAGAAGCGCGGCCTCATGCCTGGCCTGACCTTCTCCAACGAGCTCATCTCCCGCGACGAGGGCATGCACACCGACTTTGCCTGCCTGCTGCTGTCGCACCTCAACAACCGGCCCAGCAAGGAGGCCATCGAGAACATCATCACCGAAGCCGTCGCGATCGAGCAGGAATTCCTCACTGACGCCTTGCCCGTCGCCCTGCTCGGCATGAACTCGAAGCTGATGAAGCAGTACATTGAGTTTGTCGCTGACCGCCTGCTCGTCGCCCTCGGCAATCCCAAGGTCTACCGC
Organism: Chaetothyriales sp. CBS 135597; assembly: GCA_003709825.1. Lineage (NCBI taxonomy): Eukaryota > Fungi > Ascomycota > Eurotiomycetes > Chaetothyriales > Chaetothyriales sp. CBS 135597. The sequence continues at coordinate 177,352 of QQXN01000025.1, read as the reverse complement.
GTCACCAACCCCTTTGACTTTATGGAAAACATCTCGCTCGGCGGAAAGACCAACTTTTTCGAGAAGCGTGTCGGTGACTACCAAAAGGCTGGTGTCATGGCCGCTCAGAAGAAGACGGCTGCCGCTGCTGCTGCTGCTGGCTCCGCCTCCACTCCCGGCTCCATCCCAGAGGAGAAACCGGCGCCTGAGAACGGCGGCGCCTTTACCTTTGACGACGACTTTTAAATCATATGTGTATGTGTGGTTTGCCTGCCAGCATGCTATATCATGCTTTGCTTATGACCTATGGCTTTCCGAAAGGGCGCAATCGGCGTTTGAAAAGGCTTGCTTGTTGCTTGCCATGGTGGTGGCTTCTCGTGTCTTTTGATGGAAAAATTCCCCTCTTGCCACTCATTCTCTCTTTGTTGCTTGCCTTGCTGGCAAGGTATGAGAAACAGGGGGCAAGGCGTTGCTGCTCTTTTGCTTTGTTTTCTTTTGTCTGTGTGCGAGGGTGGGGGCGGGGGGGGGACGATTGGGTAGAGAGGTTTAGAGACCGGACCGGTACAGGGAACATGTGCAAGCATCGGGGACAATGGGGGTCGGTATGAGATTTTTTAGTCGCTTATGAAAAGGGACTACTGCACGAAAGTAGAGTGCCGTAATGGAACCTGATTGATACCAATATTTCTTCTCTTTCTCTTTTTTCTGATATCTATGCCTGGTTAGTCATGCTGTTGTGCATACGCCATAACTAGGCAGGAGAGATGACTTCAGGGATAGGAATAGGGGGCGAAAGACGAGACTGAACACAAATTGAACCAAAGATAGATCCCAGCCATTCACACACACACACACACACACACCCACAGCCATGTGCTAAAATTCAGGGATCAATTGCAGTATCAATGATTCAATCATTTCTTGCCCTTTTTCTTCTTCTTCCCACCCGCTCCACTTCCTCCCCCTCCTCCCTGCTGTTGCTGCTGCTGTTGCTGCTGCTGCTGTTGCTGTTGTTGCTGTTGTTGTTGCTTCTCCTGCAGCACAGGCGCAGCTTCCACTTTAACCTCATCATCCACATCCATCTTATCCCCAACACCCACACCCGCACCAGTACCAGAAGTAGCAGACGGCGCCTCAATCACCTCCCCCCTCGCCAACCGACCAAGCCCCGTCATCAGCCTGCCCACCTCGGCCGCCTTGTCCGTTTTATACTTGAGACAGATGCCCGTTCCCGGATGGAATGTTTTCAGCGTGAGCGTGGCTGATGATTCTCGTTTGGTAGTGGTAGTGGTAGGAGTAGTTGGGGTAGTTGTTGTTGTAGTATTAGTAGGATTTGACTGCGATTGCGACTGCGACTGCGACTGCGAGTCTGAGTTTGATTTGCTCTTGCTCTTGTTCTTGCTCTTGCTCTTGGACGCGTGCGAGTAGCGTGTTGTCACGCGGCTGTCTGGGTAGGCTTGGATTAGGAGCGATGATTGGTGCAGGTACTCGTTGAGCGAGGATAAGTACGGCATTATGCTGTGTGTGTGTGTGTGACTTTTGGTTTTGCTTGATTCCAATCACGATCTGATCTAAGAGGAGGCGACCAAGAAAAACAAGCAAGGTGGATAGATAGGTAGATGGGGTCAATGGTGGCCGGCGGTGAAAAAGGGTGGGAGGAAGGAACTACGGTTGAAGTAAGTCGCTTGGAATTAATTAATTAATTTTGGGCGGAAAAGGAAAGAACGATGGTGCGGGGCGGGGCGGGGCGGAGATGATATCCGCTCCCATTTTTTATTATTTAATCAACCCTAAGTTAGCGAAATATTATATCAACTTGGATTGAACTGAAGAGATGGATGCTGGAGGTGTGAGATGGCGTTGATATTGTCCAAAGCAGTGGCGAGGCTGCTGTCATCCCCGGTGGCACTCCCCACTTTCTCTTTCTCATCCTCATCCTCATCCTCCTGCCCAAGATGCCGTCTCCGAGCTGTGATTGACCTCAAACGCCAAGGTCGAGTTCGAGCTGGAGCTGGAGCTGGTGCTGGAGCTGGTGCTGGAGCTGGTGCTGGTGCTGCACGATGGGCATCATCACAAGCACAAGCACAAGCACAAGTACGCCCACCGCAATGGGCGTTGCTCTCCAACAAGCGCCTGATCCGACTGTCTGGCCCAGACGCAGCCAACTTCCTGCACAACATCATCCCCGCCAAAATCCTCGGTGTCGGCACCGCACCCATCTACACGGCTTTTCTGTCGGCGCAGGGCCGCATCCTGCAGGACGTCTTTGTCTATCCGCCGTCATGGGAAGCGGGGAGTTCCAGCGGCGGCGGCGGCGGCGACAGGAAGCACGAATGGCTGCTCGAGGTCGACGCCGACAGCGCCACCGATCTGCTCAAGCACCTCAAGAAGCACAAGCTGCGCGCCAAGTTTGCCATGGAGCTTGTTAGTGAGCAGGAAGCCGCGGTGTGGTACCGCTGGCCGACAGCAGCAGAAGCAGGAGGAGGAGCGACTACAGAGCAGCAGCAGCAGCAGCAGCAACAGATCGTCATCAGCGGTGGTGGTGCTAGTGCTGGTGATATTCGAGCAGGCGGCAACGATCCTCGCCCAGGCATGGGGATGCGATTGGTGCTAAACAGCGCAGTCCAGCACACAGTCCGCAGCAGGATTGACCGTGACGCGGTCGCCCAACAACATCAAGAACAACAAGAAGCACCACCATCCGTCGATGTTCCCCTGGAGCAATACACAATCCACCGGATGCTCAACGGGCTAGCCGAGGGCCAGCGGGAAATCATCTCGGGCCAGGCTCTGCCGCAGGAATCCAACCTCGACTTCCTGGGCGGCATCGACTTCTACAAGGGCTGCTACCTGGGCCAAGAGCTGACCATCCGCACCCACCACACCGGTGTCGTCCGAAAGCGCATCCTGCCCTGCCAGCTGTACGACGAGAACACACCACCTCTTGATGACCAGCAAACTGCACCTATCTTTTTCAACAATGTTAATAATTCTAACACCCCCCCTTCATCTTCATCACCATCACCATCACCATCCTCATCCTCATCCTCAACAACAGCAGCAGCAGCAGCAGTCGGCCTCCCACCCCCGGAATCAAACATCACCAAACTGGCAGCGACCAAGCCGCGCGGCCGCAGCACGGGCAAGTGGCTGCACGGCGTCGGCAACATCGGCCTGGCCCTGTGCCGGCTCGAGATGATGACCAACATTCGGCTCACGGCCGAGACCGCCACGGCCCCCTTCAGCCCCGAAGATGAGTACCAGATCCAGTGGGAGGAGCCGCAAGGGCCGGCCATCGTCACCCGGTCCGCTCGCATTCGCCCCTTTGTCCCCGCGTGGGTCCGCGCCGGCATCGATCAGAGCCTGCAGAGGAAGCAGAGGAAGAAGCAGCAGCAGCAGCCGCGTAAACAGCAGGATGACGATGATCACGATGATGATTGAATCTTCCAGCTCGCTAGCTAGTCAGGTAGCAAGTGTATATATATCTCTATATATCATCCCAAAGACACAAAACTTGTAAAAAACATTTCAATAATTAATCTCAGTCTAGAGCTTTTCTTCTGTTTTGAGTGTATATATTGGATTTATAACAACGAGTCCGTCCGTCCAATGTCGGATGTCCACCCCGTTGTGGAATTGAGTTGAGAGATTTTCCTCCGCTTTTGTCCCCAAATGTTGATACAGTAGTGGATAGGTAGGTAGGTAGGTAGGGAGGAACAGTCAGTCCTGCTCCCTTCTCCCTCCTTTTTGCCTCCACAAAGCAAAAATTGTTCTCCTGCTGGAAGGAAATAACAAAAGGTATGGGAAAGTAGCCACACCCAAAATGCAAATAAAGGATCGAATCAACAACTTTTTTCCCCTCCTTCCCCTGATGGGATGCCGACCAGACCAGACCAGACCAGGCCTTTCTCGCTGAAAACTGACTGCCGTTACATCATGACCACACAATCGATTATTAACAACAACCTTGCTCTTTCTCTCTGTTCTTTCGGGTATCATTCATATCGCCTGCGAAACTAAGACAAAAAAAAAGCCTGAACGAACCATCCAAAGCGGATATTAGAGGAATCGATCACGCGGTGCCAATCAACCCCATCACCTTCTCGGACACGGCACTAGGATAGCCCTTTTGTAGCATCTCAGCCACAACCTTCTCGGCCTCTTCGCGTTGGCCAACTGCCAGGAAGGCACGGGTCATGGCTTCGTACGTGCTTGGCTCTCGGTGCACGAAGCCCAAGTCTTCAAAGACCGCCTTCGCCTTCTCGATCTTCTTTTCGCTGGCCCAGCCATGGATCAACGTGTTGGCAATGTACGGAGTCATCTGAACACCCCGCAAAGCCATATCTTTCAGCACCTCTGGAGTCTTGGCAACTTCATGATTCGCCACCATCGCTTCGAGCAGGTTTTGGTAAAGGTTGTCAGTCACATGTACTGAAGCATCGTCAACAACAGACTGGAACGTCGCCCTAGCAGCCTCCATGTCGTGCATGACACAGCCCTTGGCGTGAATTAGTGTGCCATAATGGACTGCCTCGGGCGCCGTGCCAGCGGCCTTCATCTCTCCGAGCAATGCCTCTGCCGCATCCAGGTTCACAGGCTCGAGCGAGGCATAGGCCTCAATCAGCAGCTTGTAGGTGTGAGATGTAGGCTTGATGTTGCGCTTCTTCATCCGCTCGTAGTAATAAAGCACCTTGCTGCGGTCACGCTTCGTGTTGAGGAAGTATTGGATGATCGAGTTATAGGGAGCAGGTCGCGGGCGGTAGTTGGGGGCCGCTTCCATTTCATCAAACATCTCAACTGCGAAGTTCTCCTCCGACGTGCGGCACAGGGCATTCACAAGAGTGCCGTAGGTGACGGATGATGGGCGGAGACCTAGGCTCTGCATCTCACCAAAGTAGCGCAGGCAGTCATCAATGCGACGCGCCTTTCCGAGTTTCCCAATCACTGCGTTGTAGAGGAAGACGGAGGGGGTGACACCCTCGGTGATCGCACGTTGGAAGATCTTGACAGCTTCCGATGCCTCGTCAAATGTGCCCTCCAAGGTAGTGATGTAGATACCAAACGTATTAGCTGAAGGAGCGGCACCCATGTCAAGCAGCTGCTGGTGGTACTTGCCAGCCAGTTGCCGATCGCCCACGGTCAAGCACGCAGCCACAGTTGCATCCAAAATACTGACCCAGCCGGCCCGGACAGAAGGCACTTCCAATGTAAATGGAACATCCGCCTGGGCCATCCCGAGGATATCCTGAATCAGGCCGGGCTGCTTGGCTTTGGCTGCTGCTGTGATCAACTTCCCATACGCAGTGTAGTGGAGATGGCGACCTGCTCGTCGCACATTACGGAAACGGCCGAGGGCGTCATTCAGGTGAGTCTCGATGCGGCCTGTGGTGCTTTCAACCATCTCCGAGATGATCTTGGATGCCCGGAAATCCGTTGTGTGGGCATAAGGGTCAAATGTGTCCGCAACAACCGGCGTCGCGAATGTCGACGGCACACTGACAGGAGTGATGGGCTGAGCAAGCTGAGGCACAGGAGTGCCTGTAATGATTGGGTGCAAGAACTCTTGCCACTTGCCAACCAAGTCTGGCCGGGTGCCTGCCAGCTTTGGCACCGCCTCACTAACGACATTGACAGTCGATGGGTCCATCAAGATGTGACGTGTGAGCACAGTTTCCAACAGGTGGGAGAAACGAGCCGTCTGGGCGATATCGTGGGCTGCTGCTGCTGTATCAGTTGGTAGCATCTGAGCCTGCACATGTAAAGCCAGGGCGATATCCTGAGCACTGAGCTGATGGATGCAATCTGGTCCCAGGCTGGCCACGGCATCTTCAGCAACAGGAGATACCAAGCCGCCGTTTTCAATCATCATTCGGAGAAGAGTGACGCTCGTGGCAGCAGACACCACGGCCTGCTGCTTCACCAATGCTTCACCAAAAAGAATGATAGCCTCGTCGATCTCAGACATGGCTACATCACGTGCTGATTCTGACGGAGCAGCAGCACGGATGTACTGGAAGATGGCTCGGGCTTCCGAGATGCCTTCTTCGACAGCACCTGCACGGATAAAAGTGAGGCCATAAATAGCGCCAAAGTCAGTTGTCATGTTCATTGGCAATGAAAGTGCCTCTCTCCAGACAGCCCGTGCAGCATCGATATTCTTAGCTCGTAGGTGCATGGCTGTGAGAGCCAGGACCGGTTCAGCCTTGGCTTCAGGCATTGTGATAGAGGAGAAGGCACGAGCAGCATCCTCGAATTCGTTGGCGTCGGCTGCTGCCACAGCAATCTTGCTTAGTGCTTGCTGTTTGACGTCTGCTCCAAGGTCAACATTAGAGAGCGATTCGAGTGCTGATCCAAAATCCTTCTTCTCGGTGTGGTATTGAACAAGCCCGTCCAGAACAAAAGCACTCGTCAAAGCACTTGCCAGTTGCTGTTCATTTGCAGTGCCCAGGAAGGATTGCAGCACCTTCTCGAAGAAGTGTCGACCCGTCTCAGCCAGTCCTGCGGCATAGTAAGCCTTGATCAGGGCGGCATACACTTTCATGTCAAGAGGATCGTTCGCGGCACGCATGATGGCCAAGTCTCTGTATTCCTCGTAAATGGACTGTGCTGACGCCACATCATTTGCCTGTGAGTAGGCATCAATGATCGTGGCATACAGGCGCGGATCCAGATTGATGGCATTGAGTTTCATGTCAGACAACAGCGTCGACATTTGCTCAACCATGCCGAGCTGAGCACATGCACGAACCAGGCCATTGTACACGGCTGCAGAGAGGGAGAAGTCCTTGAGCGTGGCACGTGCAATGTTGTATAGCTTGGTTGCGAAGGCAAGAGAAATATCGTCAGCATAGAGCTGTTGCTGATGCGCTATCGAGCTGAAGATGAACGGATGTGCTGCAGTGCCGTACCGGGCCGCTCGCTTATCCAGCTGCTTCTGGAGCTCGGCGATCTCAAGGCCTCGGCCAGTTAGGAACTGGAGGAGGATACCATAGGTAGCGTCATTGGGCGTGACGGCCCGCTTGGCCATGTCGCCGTACACCTCAAGCACACGAGGCCATGGCTGGTACCCTTCGCCCAGATGGATTGCTGACAGGAGAATGTGGTTATAGGCATCGACTGTGGGCACATGACCGCTCCGGATCAGAGACTCGAAGATGGCTGGAATCTCGTTGTAGCAATATTGCTGTCCAAGCTTGATGATCCTCTCCGACAGTTGGGCAGACTGATCAAGGCCTGGAGACGTGGCCGAAGTCGGAGGTGTGGTTGCGTGTGAAGACTGGACTGGGCTCTGGTTTTCGGCAGCGCTGCCGTCGACGGGAGAGACAGAGCGTGATCCATTCAAGGAACGTCCAACTTCTTCCTCGATGGCAGCCTCTTCAGCCAGGGCCGCCGACGCATTCACCGCCGCGATCTCTTTGGCAATGGCCTCATCCACTCTCACAAGGGCCTCGGCCTCTTCTGCATCCGTCTTCTGATCATAGACAGCACCCTCACTCAACGTGCGATTGGCCGAGAGGCGCGCGGCCGATGGTCGCAGGAGGTCGGCAGGCCGGCCCGATTCCAGCCGAACCAGTCTCGGCTGTGTGCTGTTCTCATGATGCTTCCAGCCTATTCGGCGTGCATTCTGCTGTGCCTTCCAGTCGGTGTCATCGCCCGTCTGCTGGGCATGGTGCCAAGCGGCGTAGTACTGCGCGAGACCTGCATCGCCACCAGTGGACTGAGCCGAGGATCCGGCCTTAGCACCGGTGCCAGATGATCCAGAGGCGGATGTGAACGCCTGCTGGAGCGCGCTGTGGCCGTGGCCAGTCTTGGAGAACTTGGCTGCGGTCTGATTTTGAAACTGGCTGAGATTCTGTCCAGCGGCAACGACGGAAGGTGTGTAGGAATGGCTGATACCCTTGGCGATACTAACTCTAGCGAGGTGCGCGAAGGGCTTGAAAGGCATTTAGGGAATCGATAATCTCTTCCTGTCGAAGAGCAGAGGTCCGTTAAAAAGTCTGAGGCGTGAGTGCAGGTTCATCTGACGACAACGGGGCCGCCAAATGAACGCGCAGAGGGACTTGAGGGGGGGAAATAAGGGGGGGCGTGGTGGACGTCGTCTGAGTGAAGAGACACGCCCAGAGTGGAGTGTCGTTCTGTGGTCAACCGTGGTTGGTGGTGTGGTGGTTGAGTGGTTGATCGTGTGCAGGTGATGGAAGATGAAATTCGCAGGAATAATAATTTCTGGGCCAAATGAGTTCTGCCTGGGCGGTCGGGAGTGCCCTAGGCCACTCTGGGCAGACAGCTTAGGGATGACGATCCACCCACGCGTGAGTCACCTGGTCCCCGGTCCAATTTGGCTAGGCACAGAATCCACCAGAAGCACCGGGGAGACTAGCGGCCCAATCCTGAGAGGAGGAAGGTGCTCGGGCGAAGCGAAGAGCGGCGAAACGGACCGAAGGTGAGGGAATATTCCTCTTGGCTTCCGCATAAATATCGGGGCTAGGCCGGAACAGAACTAGTGCGCCACCTGGGGAAGCTGCCAGCTTTGAAGCTCAGCACCTGCCCCTGGTGAGAGCCACCTGACCACGGGTGGTGGGTAATTAATTCCCCCTGGGCATTGCCAGCGATGGGCCGCCGTGAATCGCACTGGATCAATGGTTTCAGCGTGGAAACCAGTGTGTCGGCGACGAACAATAATGATACACGGGCCGACCAGCGCAGAATATGTCTGTCTGGCCGCGCCTTCCACATGAACCTCGAATAACCGAGGTTAATGACATCAGGCCAAACCAAAATGGCCGCTCAGGAGATTCGAAGATTTGAAGATGAATTTACTTCTTCCTGCCCCGTGCTGCGCTGTTCTTTGCAACAACAGGAAGGTCCATCATCCGTGACATCAGCCCATAATGGCCGTGGATAACAAGCCCGCCACGCCTGCTACGGCTTCGCCCGAGTCTGCTCCATCCGAGCCCTCAGCCGTACAGCCCGTCATTACTGCCCCGGTGCCCCTAACCAGACGCGTTGCCTATGCCATACGACTATGGGGCTTGAAATTCATACTGTGGTTATTGATCCGCTTCATCCGGCTTCGTCACCGGCTATGGAGTTCGCTGGGCCCGAATATCACCAGGACATATTACCAAACAAGACCGACGCTTGAGCACCGAATCTACTGGCCGAGGTCCTACAACCCGAGATCGGGCGAGAAACTGCCTTTGTTCATCAGCGCCCATGGCGGTGGCTTCGCCCTGGGCGAGCCAGCTCTCGACGACCACCTGTGTCGTGGCTTCTCCAACAGGCACGGGCTCTTGGTTGTCAATATCGACTATCGCAAATCCCCGCTTCATCCATTCCCAACAGCTATCCATGATGTCTCTGCCATTGTGCGAGCCATTCTAGAAGATACTCGCCTTCCCATCGACCATTCAAAAGTCATCGTCGGAGGCTATTCAGCCGGAGCCAATCTAGTCATGAGTGCCGTCCAGAATCCTGATATTCGAGCTCGCGTCCACGGCCTGCTCGCAGTCTTCCCAGCAACCGACCTCGCAGGGAATTTCAGGGGGCCATTGCGCCACACCAAAGATGGACGCAGAGACCTCCTTGAAAGAACCATGCCATTGTTCTCCTGGGCATACCTCCCTACCGGCACAGATCGAACCAACAAACTGATATCGCCCATCTACGCCTCGCGCGAGGATTTCCCAAAACATATGTTCTTCATTGGTGCCGAGTGCGATCTTCTGGTCCAGGAAACCGAGATCATGGCCAAAAAGCTGGCTGGCTTCCCCGAGGGCAAGGTTACCGGCACCAAGTGGCAGAAGAACGGGATCAGATGGAAGCTATTCTGGGATATGCAGCATGGCTTCACCCACTTGCACTATACTGGCTACTTGGAGGAGGAAAGAAGAGCAGCGGTCAACGAGTTTTTCCAAGTGGCTGGCGAATGGATGCACCAAGATGTTTTTGCGAGTCAAAGTCAGACAACGCCATCGTAGGGGCTATGTTACTTTCTTCTACCCAGAGACAACAGACACACAGGAAAAATGGCGGCCAACAGTCACAGAGCCCATTCCACTTCGTTGAGAAAGAAGTTACTGTATTCACAATTTTTGTTGGGAAGCTCAGGATTACATACGACCCATATAGACTTAGACTGAGACCAGCTTCTCCAATAGTATAAATACCGTAATTTACTCGTGAATCTAATGGATAGTTGGTATAAATATGTGCACAACTTGTTAAATTTCTTGTACAGAGTATGGTACGTACTACAAGTGTATGTACTGTATGTACGGATACGTGTACAGTATAGACCCACACTGGTTTTTAAGGTTATCCGTTTTGCCGAGAGAAGGCAAGTCGATCTCGGGCACTAAGCCGGATCCGCCGGAGGCAGGCATGTTGGACACTTTTTAGTTTCGCTTAATCCCCTGGACCTGCCTCTTCTTGCGGTTAGCAGCAATCAAAACCTCCAATCTCGAGTCTCGAATCTCGACTCTCGAATCTCAGCCCCCAATAGCTCAGCCGAAAAGGGGGGGCCGTTAAGTTGATTTAATCAAAAGGAGAGAGAGAGCGGGAGAGGAGAGACAGACCACCTGCACGTTTGGAGTCATATGTTTTTCAGGAGCTGCCCAGCAGTGACCACGTCTGAACCGTGACAGCGGTGACTTTCTGGGCTTCTGGCAGGTTTGACATTGGCCATGTCATGATCGATGAGGGATGTTTCAACTGATTGGGTGTAAACCAGCAGAGCAGAGAATGCAGGGCATGATTGGGGCCAACAATGTCTACTGCAGCATGACCCATAGCTGAGTCAAGCCGCCAAGGTGAATGATATGATCGAGATGAAATATCAATGTATGTACTGTTAGTATTCGTCAAATTATCTTAAGAATTAAAGGCCGTCTCTTTCTTGCTTCAAATTCGGTCTGCCCGGGTTGGATACCTTTGCTGCTCAGCCAGTTCGGGGCTTGCTGCCTGAAGGCAGCTGAACTTTGAAGACCAACACCTGATTCAGCAGATCGTACCCGCTGCTGTCTGTGTAAGGAAACTGACCAAAGTTCTCATATCCGTCCTGGGTGATGAAGTCGTTGTCGCTCAAACTAAACAGGTAATACTCATCACTGCTGACGCTCCTCTTGCCAGTGTGGCCCCGTCCACCCCAACGGCCCCAGCCACCCCAGCTATGCTTCTTGTCGTCGTCGTCAGCAGCGGTGTCAGGCTCGACAGGTACGAGAGCCAGACTCTCCCACTTCTCGTTCAGCAAGCCTGAGTCTTCATCGCCACCATTGTGCACCCCAAACTTGTTGAGCTCCGAGTTGACGTTGAAGTCCAGCCAAGGGGAGAGCGTAGCAGGCGTGATATCAGAGTTGAGTACCCCGTCCGAGGCGATGCTGCCGGTAGCGCTGTCATACTCACTTCCCTTGATGTTCGTGGCCGAGGAGATATCAAACACATCGATGTGGCGGTAAACAGATTCCGTGTTGTCAGCGCCCTGCCCGTGACCCTTGTCGCTGTCACGAGTCAGGACGAGGAACTGGGTGTCAGAGATGTACTTGACCTCGGACTGGGCGGCGGTGGTGCCCTTGTCGCCATACACGGGTAGGGGCACGACGTATTCCGCCTCGTAAATGGGCGATGAAGGGTCCGAGACATCGTACTGCAGGAAGCGCGTGTATCGGCTGGTCTTTTTGGAGTCTCCTCCGTCCTGGATTGCTGCTGACTGCAAAAGGACGTACAAGGTCTTGCCGTCTGCTGAGGCAGTCAACCCTTCGAAGCCCTGGTTGTTGTTGCGGCCAGAGTCGGGTTTCTCGGGTTCCACTTCGAAGTCGGAGTCGTAGACCGGTGGTGAATTTGCACTGAAGCTGACTTCGTCATTGCGCAGGGGAATGAGGGCGTCTGGCGCTTTGATGGAGCTGAGCAACTGGCCAGAGGATGAAAAATGAAAGATGGATGGGCCATATTCGTCCGAGATCCAGAAGGACCCATCAGAGTTGAGCACCAGACCCTCAGTGTCACCAGAGACACGGCGGCCGCCCGATCCATCGCCGCCGAAGCCGTCGCCAGTGTAGTTGGCTGTTGGGACTTCACCAGTGGTCGGGAAAGTCAGATAGGGCGGCTCGGCCACAGAGTCAAGACCGGTCAACGGGTTGCCAGCCGGGTCTGTGAAGAGGATGGAGTCGAGGTATTCCAGCTGGAGATTTGGTGGCGACGGATCCGACACAGTCGCTGAATCATTAGGGGTGAAAGTGATGGCGAACTTGTGGACACGAGGCTGGTAGTTAGTCGTACCCTCCGTGTTCCAGCCGCGGTCGGGAAGAGCCCATAGGACACCGGTATAGGTAGAACCACTCTTCTTCCACGAGCCTGGTTCGATGGCTGCTGAGCTACCTATTCCTCCCGCCGTGTCTCCAAACTTGTCTCGTGCATTTGATGCTGTATAACCATATCCAGCCAAAGACTCATAGACGTAAGTTTGCCCATTGATAGTAGTTGTGTTCACACTGGAAGAAGATCTTTGGCTAATTGAGCCTGGGATAGCCGAGACTGTTGCTGCAAACAGCGCGAGCTGGAGGGATGCTTTGAAGGCCATCTTTACAAGCACCAACTGATGGAAGAGGTTGTGGTCTCTGTAGAGGCAATACGCCTTGTATATAAGGTCGACAGTCCATGCTTTCTTTCGCCTATGCTTTCTTCAGCCTTTCGAGCTCTCATCACGAACTGTTGCTTGATGCCGTAAAAAGGCAAAGATCGCCAGGCACATGGTCGTCTCACTCCGCATGATTGGAGCTTTGATCTGCAGTGAAGTTAAACCAACCTGGATTATTGCATACTTTGGCTCATGAGTTCGTCATGAGCTAGAGCAAGGAACCTGAGCTAGACAGAGCTATCGTTGTCGGCTGCACAGACTGGAAGGGTCTGGGTCAGAGCGGGGTCCGCACGCCGATTGACTAGACGTGTAGTTCCGATGCCTCACTGATTAATAGCAAATCCAGACTCTCTAGACATTCTGTACAATTAACATTTTATAATCCCTGAACCCGTTCCAGGAGATTGATCGATCGTTTTGGGCCGAGTTATAGAATCTGTTCAATGAGAGCTCTTCTACCTGGATCCAGTTAATCGTTCGTATCAGAACCACACCATGTCTCGAGAGAGACAAACCTTGCTGGTGACGCAATTCAAGGCGCAATTCAGTGCGCAATTCAAGGCGCAATTCAAGCTGCAGATTTCGCTTGGTGGTTGTACGAAGGACCGACAGAGCTGGATCCCACCGACGCCGCGAAGCACCGAAAACAGCGTGACATGAACGTCGGGAGTGCAACAGGTTCATCCTGTCTAGGACCGCCCCCGCCAGTAACAGCGATGGAGTGGACGTCAGATGCACAGAAGAGGCCGATCCGACGGTATACCACTTGGGCGGGGCGGCGGTGGCAAGGTTGAAATTCTACACATATACGGAAGCTTCCGCCGCCTCGTTCCTTCCATCTTTTCCAGGATCCTTTGCGTCAGTACCAACCTTATTTCGATCACATCCCTTGGAGACAGTTCCCGGGCAGCTTCCAATGCTACAGTTTCTGCGTCATTCTGGACGCTCGAGCGATGTCAACTCCCTGTCACGCCTCACAAGGGTCCGATGGAGGAAGAGCCCCTTTTTGGCTCAGTTGAACTGCCATGAATTGGTCTCGAAGAAGCAGTTGCTGGCCACTACTCCCTAGAGCTGGTCACCATCAGCAACTAGGCAAACTCCTCGTGGCTCGAAGAGCGCCGGTCACATGAGTGATAGCTCGGCAATCCTTTGGTGGCAGGTGTGAGCTCCCTGAAGCGCACACGCTGAGCCTTCTCACACCCGGCAATTCAGGAATGAACCAGGAAGAGCAGTCATGACACCTCTCTGGCTTCAGCTGCCTTTTCCAACCTGCTGGCTCAATGTAGCTGGGACTTTCCTCTGAGATGTTACATCAGTCTGCACCGCTGACCACCCCTTCCCTAAAGAAGCTCAAGAAACGCTAGGCAGTACACTGTATTCACACGAGCCCTCCATCGACCCGCCCATGATCGAGGCTTTCGCAAGGAGAGCTCCAACAAGAGTGTAATCAAGGTAATTATCGACAAACTCCTTCTGAGCCGTTCAGTCATGAGTACAGAGCGCCTGGGCACGACTCAATATTGGAGGCATTGGTCTATGAAAGCCATTACATTCAAGGCGAATCTCTCTCATACACCTGCTTGGCATGCAGGGTTACATAAGGCACTCTTGCGACCTCGCATCTGCCGTGGTATCTACAGTGGGTCACCAACATTAACCGATTGTGAGAGATTTACCAACTCGAGTCCAACTCCAACTGCCTCGTCACGTTCCTTGGGGAAATCCGTGTTCTCAACGTCCTACATCGGAGGCGCGCGGCGAGTATGACATAATCAGACCACCAGTTTTCTATTTCCCTCACGCCACCCCGAGGCCATGATGGCAACCGATATCAACAAAAATTCTCGAAATTCTCGTTAATAAATCCAGAGTGCAGAATATATAAGAGAGAGAGCAGAATTCACGACACTCTTCCAAACAACCAAGAATTTCACTACGACGCCTACAACCAGAACTACAACCACCACGATATACATACCAAAATGCTCAACCCCGTCAAGCCTATTCTATCATGGCTGAGATCGGAACCGCCTACGGATGTCCACTCCAACGACGTGACCCCTAGTCAAATCTATCACATCGTCCTCATCACCTCGAATCTATCGAAAAACCCTACGAACGCGGTCGAAAAGGTCCGGATCACGGGTACATATGTGACGGCGAAAGCAGCCAAGGCGGCTGCTCACCAAGTCGTCTACGATGCGGGCTATGAGATCGAGATGTTCAAGACCTACGACGTTGACCATGACAAGCTGCAGTTGGACATGGCCAAAGCACACGAGGACGGCAACGGACTGGTCGTCCATGCAACCGCGCAGGACGGGACCGAATTCAAGGTCTATGTCCACCCCACGCCAAACCCGCTGCAACTGAGCACAGATGAGGAGAACGGCAGAGTCCGGGCCGACCTGTTTTACGTGGTCCAGACGGAAGTGGACTACAACGGCGACGACATCAAGATCAGGAGGCATAGCATCGACGCTGTCTTCACAAAGTACCTGGATGCCAGGAAGGCCGCGCTCACGACATTACTGGATAAGAAGTCTGGAACGACAAAGGACAGCTTTGCCGCCTGGGACGAGGCAGGAGAGACTGAGACGGACTGTGGCTATGGGGAGAATGTGTTGGTGCATGCTGTGGGGCAAAATGGCGACAACTTCCTCGTCAGTGTCATCAAAGGACAGGTGATGGAGAGTGTGAGACTAGCAGAGGCGGCAATGAGGATGAGAAGGTGAATGGTTTGCGCCTGTTCAAATGTTGATTTTCTGTTGTCGCGCAGGTCGGTTATCACCTGCATGGTTTTGATAGATATGTTTCCTTGCTGAATACTATTATTTCTTGTCCAACACTCTTATCGTGTGAGTGCTATGTGTGCTCAGCCTCAATTCTTGCTTCATTCCCGGTGTGAGATGCTTCCCGTCTGACCTTGGTTGGGTCTGGATAATCGAGTGATAAGACTCGCATTGGCGCCCGCGCCCGCGCTGCCCATCCTTCAGTCCAGCAGTGGTGTATGAAGGCGCAAGCCCTTTTAGCCCTTTTAGTTCTGTACATATCTGATCTCGCCTTATGGGGCCACACTGTAGACTGGCAAGTGGGAGAAAACACCAGTAGCATCCAGGACTGTATATATAGCACAGGGCAATCAGTCTCTCTTGTCGTATTATTGTGATAGAGATAATATACTAGAAGACCTGAAGATAAATCGGCTCTGGCCGCAGCAGGAGCTGATTACCTGCTGTCGCGGGCTCGTCATCAATAATTGCATGTTTGCACAGCGGACAGTCGTTGTGTCCCTTGCCGAACCAGCGGTCGATGCATGTGGAGTGGAACACATGTCGGCAGGATAGCTGGCGGACCGAGTTGTCATCGGCCAGACCATCGAGACATACCGGGCTGCAGGGGGGGGGGAAGGAGTGAGTAGTCAGGACTGTAAGAGTATGTGAGGCGGGGGGTGGTTCTTGCTTACCAGTCAAGGCGCTCGTCGTCGGGTGAAGAAGACTCAAAGGTGCCGAAGCTGCAGTGTCTGGACGACGAGGATGAAGATGGAGAATGTGACGAAGAGGAGGAGGAGGACCGCCGCTTCTCAACGTCTCGGAGCATCATCCTGGGACAGGCGCTGTCCAGTTTCTGCTTCCGGGATGCTCGGGTTTCCGCTGCTGTGCGGCTCTTCGCGCGCGCACGGTCAGCGACGACGACCCCGACCCCGCTCTCCAGATCGCCGACGTTGTCGTTGTCGCTGTCGCTGTCGCTGTCGCTGGTGCTGTCGCCGCTATTGCTGTGGTTGCAGCAGACATGAAGGAAAGTGTGATATAGAATACATCTGTGAGGCAACGCGTGCGTTTGATGAGCTTGTGCGAGGATATAGGATCCTCATTCTTACATAATAATGAGGCCGATACAACTGCATGTGGTGACAGCAGGTATCAAGTAGACCGAGGATGGAGACGAAGACGAGCGACTGTGGTCTGAATCTGTATCATTTCCTGGCATGTTTGGTCGTTGGGTTGATAATTGGTAATACCACTGAACGACTCTAGCTTGCTGTCTGTCTGTCTGTCTGTCTCCCTTATAACTCTCCCGGTAATAAGCGTTAATGAGATATGTCAATGGTACTTATCATTCAGCTGTCAGGCTCTTCTCGCCCCGATGTTCTCGTCGGTCCGTACTGGCATGTTACATGAGCCAGACACAAGCCGTTGTTTTTTCTAGCATGCGGCGTAAGAAGCCTCAATCAGCTGATAGATGCATGGGAATAATCGCGTCCGTGTCGGGAAGCAGTGCGCTTTGATTATAATTAGTTACTGCAGCAAGCAGCAAGGAGTAGTGGTGTGATTATGGGGCGTGGCCAAGTCGTTTACCGATACACGGGATTGGCGCTGACGAAGCAAGGCTGCACAGGTAAGGACTTATACGAGAGTCTCTGAGCTCTCCGTCGGCAGGAAGAAAATGATGATAGACAATCGGGGTAGACAAAGACTGAGAAGATCAGAAAGTAATAGTCGGCATTACATAGGATTTCATTACTGTTTTAACTGTACTGAACTCAAGACAGACACCCCCTATGAAGCACCTAATTAACCTCGGCCGATTTCGCGTCATGATCAACAGTGACAGTCTTGTCAACTCTCTTGTCCTCATGAAGCTTGGGAACGGCCAGTCTCAGAATGCCAGCCTCAAGGCGAGCAGTCGTCTTCTCGTGGTCAACATCCACCCCGAAACTGAAGGCTCGGCCATAAACTCCGATGCGGCGCTCACCCAGGGTTAAGAAGACCTTTTGCTCCGAATTTGTGGCAGCTTTCTTCGTATCCTCAACCCCAGCCCCAGCCCCAGCCCCGTTCCCACCAGTAGCCGCCTCGTCCGTTGCTGGCTTCTCAACCACGTCCTCAGGCGTTGGCTTTCTTTTCACGACGGCCTTGACCAGCAGTGAGCGCGACCCAATCCACCTGAGCTTGAGATCCTCGGTATTGTCGAGGCCGGGAAGCTCGATGTCGAAGTAGTAGGTGGTTGTGGACTCTCGACAGTCGACACGCGGGCTGTTCATTGTATGGCCCGTGCTGCCAGGAAGAAGCAGGCCATGGCCAAAATCACTCAGCGCATGTGAGACCGAATGGCGGAAATGCTCGAGGGGATAGTGGTGTTCGGGGAAATGCTTTGGCACCCATGTGGTGGGCCAAGGATCTGGCGGGTAGAGTCCACCGTCATAGTAAGCAGGCAGGGTAGACATTGTGGCGTGGTTGGTGGAGAGCAAAGTGTGTAGAGGACTCTGGGGAATACAATGCTCGAAGATTTGCGGAGGGAAGCATGCCCTTCATATGCACAAGCATCATATAGTCGTCATCTGCAGCCCAAGGTAGTATGTGCGCGACATCGCAGAGCATGTGGGTGGGTTAGAGGGGGTGGTGTGACGGTGACGGGCACTCTCGTCTTCTGATAACACAACCGGGCCAAAGTGCGTCGGAACGCGGCGGAAAGAGGGAATCTCTGTCGCTAGCATTCGCTCCGGCGCCATACGGCAAATACCACGCACACATGACGGAAAAACTCACTCGTCATTGACGGTGTGGAAGGGCATTGGAGGAATCATCGTCGGGGCGAAGGAGCTTAGCCGTTGACCGGTTGGTGGCGTGCGATGACCAAACCGATGTCATAATGGTGTCTGCCGGCAGGAAAAGACAATCGTGTCCCATCTGCCCATCTACATCTCATCTACGCATGTTTGTGGCTTGCACAAGCTCAAGATGAAGCTTGAGATGCAGTCGCAGATGTCACGCAACTGCGCTTGTGGGAGTTAAAACCGCCAGGGGCCAATCATATCGACCAGAAGTATTAGTCTCTCGCAGCTAAACCAGGATGGGCTAGATCCAGCTTACACAACACGTGAGCAATACGTTTCTTTCGAAGGACTTTCTCTCTTATCTTCATCTTCATGATCATCATCATCATCATCACTATCATCCCTCCCAGCCATTGTGTGATGCGATGTACAGCTGTACAAACTAAAACTAATATAATAATACACTCACACGCGCCCCCCCACGACTTTCCGGCCGTTTTCTCCTACTCCTTCTTGTTCCACTGCTCTCCTTCACCATCACCATCATCATCACACTGATCCACATCATCTGTTTGACCCGCTTCGGCTCCTCGTGTGGTGAGGACGACTGTCGATATCATAATGATTGCTGTCGGAGCTGTAACTGCCATCTGCGTCCCGAAAGTTGAGCACACTGTCTGTCATGTCGATTGTCAAGGAGCTTGAGCGCCGAAGAGACCGTCGCTTCTGTCGCTCAATGGCCTGTTGCACGCTGGTTGGCCAATGGATGTTGACTTCCTCGTCAGCATGCCTCTCTTCTTCGATCACCACCTCCTTCTCAAGCTCCACTGGCTCCGTGACTCTCCGCTTCAAGAGCTGTGCCTCTGGTTTTTTCAACTTTGGTGACTCGGGGACGTGTTGATCCGAGTTTTGCTTGGCTTTGTCAGACGATGCTCCTGGTCAGATGTTAGTGTCTTGGGCTGTGACATGGACAGATTGGTTTGAGAGATATACCAAGTTTGTTGGATCCGGCCACCTCGTTTGCCACTGTGTCAAGGTACGTTTCCATGACTGTGAGTATTGTCGTTTGTCGTTTGTCTTTTGTCTTTTGTCTTGTTTCTCTTCTTTTTCGTTCTTTGATGTCGATTGTGTTATGGCATGGCACTTGTCGACTCTTATCAATTGACCCCGCCCTCGCACCTTCCTGGTGTGGCATGAGCCATATTCGCGTGTTGTTAGTCAGCACCTTCCTCTCACACCACCTCCGTCTTGGCACGTGACTGGTATCACACCACCCGTCGGCGCCACCAATACACCTGACCCTGACAGCCAGCTGAATGGGCGAAAACGACCAAGTATATGCCTCAAAGGTTCGTATTAGTAACCTGATTTACACTATTGACACAGGACTAGAAATTGCACACCACAGTTCGACTGACACAGTGACACAATTAAAATATGCTTGTGCCGTACGGCATCGTCCTCCCGGCGCAGTTGCCACCACCAGCCGAAGTTTCAATGAGTTACGACGGGCCCTTGAAAGCAATGCATCTAGGCGACATTCATCCCCCTCAGCCTGCGACGCAGCAGGATGCTGCTCTGCCAGAACATGGATCGCATCATGGCCACCGGCACCTCCATCTCGACTTCTCCAAGATATTGCACCTCCCGTCCTTTAGTGGCTTCCATCCGGCCAAACCAACCCATGTCACACCGAGCCACCACCATTGGCCATCCATTTCTTATCCTCCATGGCCTCACTTCCTTGCTCACAGCTCGCCATTCCACATGACTCAACTCACTCCATGGGTGCCACCTGCTGATGTCAGGCAGACCCCAGATTGCTATCTCATCGATATCGATGTTCCAGGGCTTTCCCAGGGAGACGAGGAAAAAGTGCTGGTTCAATGGCTCAGCCCCAGAACAATCATTGTCAGCGCCGAGATCAAGAAGGCGGCAGAACCCCAGCTGTTCAAGATTCCACCGGTTGCAGTTGATTCCAAGCTCGGCAGCGACATTGTCGATGTTTCCAAGAGCGATGCAGGAGATGGCGGTCCATTGCATCGAACTCGGTCACACAGCAACGATCCACCCGCCGGGACTAGGGAAACTGATCAGGCCAAAGAGGAGGAAATCTTCCTGGCTCATGAACGTCATGACGGATACTGGCGCAGGAGCTTCACCTTGCCTGATGAGGTCAATTTCAACCCCGACCCGAAGAGCAGCAGTGGTAGCAGCGGAGTTTCTTTGGGATATTCTCTCGATGCCGGCATCCTCTCCATTGTCATTCCGAGGAAGAAGAAGAAGGAGGAGGTCAAGAAGTGAACAAGAACTTTGTCTTTTTGAGCGCATGTTGTTACGATTTTGATATCCGACTATTTTTTTGTTCTCACTATTTAGTGTAATGATAATGATTTCAAGCGTTTATTTTATTTTTTATTTTTATCTTAGCCCAACAAGCGACGATCGAGATGTCTGCCACCGAGAGTCAACGATGAAAATTGTTGAAAGTCGCCAGCGATAATAATATCATCATCTATCTGTTTGTGTGTGGAACAAGGCGAATACCATCCGCACAACCATATCCAACAAGAAAATAATAATAACCATCAGCCCAAACTAATCAAACTACATTAAACCCAGCGCCCGCTCCTCATCCTCGGACAACGCCTCGTCGACCCCGAATCCAAATCCGATCTGCTGCTGCTGCTGCTGCTGCTGCTGCTGGGTCTTTCCATGGCCGTTCCCGTTCTGGTTCTCGTTGCTGTTCCTGTTCCTGTTCCTCTCATCCACCCATTCATGCTGATCGAGACTTTCAGGGATCGGCCACCATTGCATGAACGACCTCCGTCTGACTGGCTGTTGCTGTTGCTGTTTTTGTTGTTGCTGTTCCTTCTCCTTGATGCTGCCGTTGCTGCTGCGGCTGCTGCCATAGCTATTGCTGCTATCGCTGCTGCTGCTGCTGCTGTTGCTACTGCCACCGCTACTGCCGCCGCTGCTCGCAGTAGATGTCACATCGTTGTGGCACGCGCAAGGCCCTGCTTGAGCGGGCACCGGGGTAGAATCTGGATGCGGATGCTGCTGCTGCTGCTGATGATGATGGGGCTTTTCTTCTCTGGTATGACGAGCGTGCGGGTGGTGGTGCCATGTATTCTGGCAGCCGGGCATGTGGAAGGGGATCCAGGTTGGCATGCGCTCCTCGTCATGTGAATGGGACAGTGACCGGGCTCGGGCTCGCAGTTGCGGCTGCGGTTGTGGCTGGGTCGCTGTCGATGACGGCAATGATGACTTGTTCAGTACTTTGGCGGGCAGCTCAACATGCTCATCGACAGGTGTTGGGAGCGGGCTGATGTCGGCGTCATACCACCTTTCGCCAACTGTTGCATCATCCTCATTCCCGTGTTGTTGTTGCTGGTCTAGGTCAGACAGCGTGTTTAAGCGTTTCTTGCGGGGGCAAGCATCGTTGTTGGTCATGATGCCCTGGTGAGTGAATATTAGCATTACTGTATAGCAACTCCAAGTATACACACGACGTCCGTCCTCTTGACCGGAGGGGAGGGGAGGGGGAGGGAAATTAAACGTACTATTTTTGGTGTGATGTATCAGGCTGTTCAGTGAACTGATCAACTGTTTTCGGATTTGTGTTGGATTGAATTGGATTAGACCTGGAGTCAATGCCCCAAGGCCAGCAGCCCACCACATGTTTGATATATCCCACTGGGTCTCATCCAGGAAGGAAGCCCGGGAAGTGCGAGCACTGTACTTCGCCTCATAGCCACGAGCATTACTCGGGTTCCGGAGGTCGGGGGATGAGGTAATAAATTTGACAGTCATGCGATCCTCGTACACAATTTCGCGCAGCATCGTATCTTTCGTGGACAACAGGAAGGGGGAATGATCACACCACAACCAATGTCATGCCACAAAACAAGGTCAAAAGACGGTCATACAGGGGGTAACTTGATAGTTGATGGGTGTCAGGGGCCAGTCTTTACAAAGCATTTCCGACACGAGGCGAGTGCCGAGCCCTCTTCGCCACTAGGTATTGATGACTTTCGGGGCTTTGCGAAGGGCATCAAGTCCAGTGACTCCAGGACATGATTGATGATGCATGAGAGAGCAGGAAACATAGACTGATACATAATAATTGCACAGCGCCCTAGCAAGCACATCTCAGTACACAGCAAAAGCAACATCAACAAATACCAAGTCCAAACCAAAGAGAAACCAACACCAGTCATCACCAATTCTTCGTCAAAATGCTTCGAAACACGAGACCGCTCCAGAAATCTTTAAAGACATCAACGACAAAGCAAATCCAGAGGGGACTCAGATTGACAGCAACTTCAACTAGGTTGAATGGACTGGGCAACGATATCGTCAACCAGGGAAGGTATGTCTGCGCATAATCACGCATCACTCCACTCCCAGGAGCACAACAGAACTTTGCTGAGCATGACAAAATAGTTCCCATGACACCTTCAAAACACGCGAGCAAGCACTTGAAAATGCATACTTCCGCCGGAAGGAAATTGAAAAGTAGGTCGTGCCCATTGTCCCACTCTGCAAATGTGAGCACCGCTAACGGTAAAGCAGTCTGAAGCATCTCCAGGCGAAGCTGCAGGCTCAAAGGGAACATCTGGAGGAGGTTAATAGACACATTGAGGAGATGGTCGATGACAGGCACAAGACGCTGGAGAAAGGAAATTTTTGAAGAGGGAGAGAGGATGCGGCATGCCGCCTGTCGCCGAGGGGGGGGATTTCCAAGCCATCCTGTAAAATCAGGGTGTTGCGCCAAATTGGCTTGTCTTTTCATAACAAGTGATGTTTTGCTTCCCTCTTTTTTTTTCTCACCAAAACCCAACTCTCATTCCTAGCATCAGAGATAGATCCTCAACCTGGAGGTCGACTGAGTTTGCCATCGTTTTGCTTCAAGGTGCGGCAACAATGGCGGTCTGTCTCATCTTTCATGTTCCGGGGCGATGTCCGTTCCTTCTCAGGCTGAGTGACTTTGGACATGGCGGAGGAAAAGGTGCCGGGCGGCCGCTCTGATGTCATCTGCTATACACTTCTTTCATCGATCAACGTTGACTTAACTTATGTGGGAGAAGAAATGAGAAAATCACCGTGGAATAACGAAAGGAAATGTGGCGAGAAAAAAAGAGAGGTAAGCACGTGACTTGGCTGACTAAATGGAAATTACTCATCCAAAAGGAAGGCGCGACTAAGAAATAGACAAGGCCGACAAGGCCGTGAGTTAGCCTGATTTGCCTTGCAATAGTAATTGATCAGCCTTGAAAACGACGGACGACCCGTGCCCACAATTTTTCCAAGGTGAAGAACATGCATGGAGGCAATTCAGAGTTTTTTTTTAGCTTAGGCAGACCTGCATTATTGTTAACGCGCGGCAGTGATTCGCGTTTCACGATTGAGCCTTAAAGACTCAAGGTTTTGGGGGGCTCGCTAAGATACCTTGTACAAGGCAGACCTACATACAGACGCGCGGGAGGGGTGTGGGTCCGGCGGGGCCGCTGGGTGTGGGGCCCTGTTCGGTGTGTTTGAGAGGCCGACAGGCGGGTCAGAAAGAAGTGGAGGAGAGAGGAGGCCTGGAGAGAGGGCGACTGATGTGATTAGAATTTTACGTGTAGAAACAAAACGGCGGCCAATATCATCTCAGGCTAGTGGTTTCGATTGAATTTATGAACTTAGCAATGATAAGCGAGACGTGTGCGGATTCGAGCGGCTGCACTAGTGCGACTAAACCGCCCCCCCCCCTCTTTCCTCCCCCAAGAGCGAACTGCGGCGGCGGAGCATCCGGCAAAAGCTTGGCATGGCTGGCCGCATCGGGTCAAGATCACCTGACTCCAAACTCTGGGTTGACCCGGTACGAAGCAGGGAAATCTTGGAAAATTAACTCGTCGAGGTCTCGGATATACCACTAATGCCGACGACGGCGACCAACTTTTTGGCGCCCCGTCCGACGTCTGCGGCCGTGAATGTGAAGAATGAGCGCCTGCCGATCGATGACACAGGAGATGGATGAGGATGATGAGGATGATGATGATGAAGATCATGTATCATGGTTAGTCGCCCTGGGCGGTGGGCGCGAGACGTGACCAACTGTCCATGTGTGCGTGAGTGGTCCCCACCATGTATGTACCCCCTCTCGCTCTCCCAAAGCAAGGCAAAGCAAGGACCTTTCTACGCTGCTACTACTGGCTGGACCCTCGATTTTAATAAGCGCGCCCCGTGCGGGCTCTACAGTACGATTGGGTTGCACCACACTCACTAATATCCCTGGCAGAGTTCCTGCAACTGCCATTCCCGTCCCGTTGTTGATTCTGGTTTTGCCCCTCCTGGTCAGACGGTAAGACTACGCGGGTGGGTGGGTGGCTGGCCGGCCGCCCATATTTCCCTTCCCCCCCCTCTTCCCCCCCGCGCTAACAAGAAGGAACGTGTTTGTGCTCCGCTTGAGCGCGGTTACCTTGAATTTAAGGCTCCCCCCCTTTAGGCTCCACTGTAGTTACGCGTACCTACAGTACAGTTACTCTACATACAGGATGCATTATTAATTCAGGTGCTGTTGCTGCTACTGGTGCTACTGCCCCACAAGCGAAAGCAATGGTTTTACCCTCCACGACGTCTACGTATACAAAGTATCAGGAAGTTGTGTCTCCTAGAAATGAAAATCAAAGAAAGAAAAACAAGCCACCGAACTCGGCGATACTTCAAGTCATTCTACCCGCAAAAGATCTCCATCCCGTACTCACAGACACACACGTGGGAAAGTGCTCCAACCACGGGCATGCCGAGATGAATGATATACTGGAAAAAGTAAGTGGATTATCTGACAGTGCAGGTGGTGGAACCCCCAGAACCATTGTGTCGGAAGATTAAAGGCCGTCCGAAAGTCCCCACGATGAAGCAATCCCTTTTTCTGGCCTCATCGATTGCCTGCCAGTCAATGAGATGGAGAAGATCCAGGATAAACGGACGCATCACTATTGCCAGCATGTGAAGGTACAAACAAGTAAGATATCTAAGTGGCTATCTTCCTCCCACCCCCAAGTGTCCGATGCCTGGGCGACAGATCAGGTTCACTCCATAATAAGTTAACTACAGACCGAAAGGAAAAACCAATATCAACAGCCACATCAACAATAGCCTACAACGAAGAAACCCTCCGAATGTCTCATAGCATGGCAATGCCACATTAAGCCCAGATGACATAAGAGCAAAACTTGTTGGACAGCAAAAATTAGTGTTAAGATTTGCTGCAACTATGTCAAAACGTACACACACTCTCGCTCGTACACACACACACTATCTCTCTCTCACACACTCACACACACATTACTCACTTGCGCACGCATGCTCTTTCTTACACAGAATTCTGCCAGGTGTTTAAATTAACCGAGATCAAGGTGCACACTTCACGATCGTGATGCACGTTTCAAGATCGAGCTGAGGCGAGACAAAAGTCACCACCGCCCCGCCCCCTTCTTCGTATTGTATATGCGATCTCGTGTGTGTGTGTGTGAGTGTGTGTGTGTCATGGTGTATGGTGTATGTACATGATGAACTATTTATCTTCCTACTTTAGTTGAATGATGACTACACATGTACTATATCCTGATCTACCCTATCAGCCACGCGCACACACGCACGCGTCCACGCGCGTGCACAGCCATAGACAGGTAGACAGGTAGACAGACATATGGACAGCCAGACTGGGCTGACTTATCTGACTTATCTGACTGACAGAGGAGTTATTCAAACCTGTCAATGTCAAACACGCCACCCTGCACACGCCGCCGCCGCGTGCATGCATGCGATGCGTTGCGTGTGCTTGCACGTAACCCCCGAGACCCGTCGATTTTTCCTAATTGACTTACCCCATTCAACCCATGTAGTTTGTTTTAGCTGTCCCCATGTTTTTTTTTCTTTTTCTTTTTTCTTTTTTTTTCTTTTTCCTAACGAGAGGAGAGGAGAGGGCCCGCCGCCCCCAGAAGAAAAAGAAAATAAAAAAAAATCCACCCGCAATCTTGGCATCATCATAACTTTAAAAAACAAAAAAAAAAAAACAAGAAAAGAAAAAAAATGAGTTTCCTCTTTTTTTTTAATTAAATAAGAAGGGGGAGAAAAAAAAGGATATTATTTTTTTGGCCCTCACTACGAACTAACTTGTATACATCATCATCATTATTGGAAGTGAACTGAAACTGGGATGGAGGATGGAGGGAGGAGAGACGGGAGGGAATTATTTCCCCGTATGCACAACTACTACTTAAACTTATTTTAGTATACATGCAAAAGTCCCACCCTGTCTCTCTCTTTCTCTCTCTCTTCCCGCACATACATAATAATAATATACATCCCCGTCCCGCGATCATCAATTCGGGAAGGAGCAAAGAAGGAAAAGGACAAATTATTTTTTCTCCTTTTTTTTTTCTTTTCTTTTCCAACCAAAAAAAAAAGTAAATAAAAAAGAGAGGAGGTTAACTCAAATCTTCAAAAAAAAAGAAGGGGGTGGGGAGGGAAGTAAGTAAGTAATTAATAATTAAATTTTTGGTTTCAAGCCAATCACAGCCCCCCGCTCAAGATCAAGCCGGAACAGGCTCAAAAACTCAACGTGAACAGAAGTTCCTGTCTGTCTGTCCAAAAAAAAAATCCTGTTGGTGCTGGTGCTGCTGGCCCCCCCCTCCCCCCCTTTGCCACACGAATACTTATACGATAGTTATACGGACACATTTTTTTTTCAAGGGTTGACATGATGAGTCATGAAGGGCGTAGAGAGATAAGAATAGATAGACACCCTTACTACACCCTAAAGAGAAAGGGAGATCGGATGGCTGGAGGAAGGAAGATGCACAGAGCGAGAGAGGAAGAGGGAGAGGGAGAGGGAAAGAAAAAAAAAAGGAGGAACTTTTACCTATACTTTTTGATAGTTCCGCTGTTTGAAAAAAAAAACCGGGACGGGATATGTATGTGCCCAGGAGATGATGATACATCTGGGTTGGATGGAGTACAGTAGTAGAAATCTTTTCTTTTCTTTTGTTTTTTTTAAAGAAAACTTGACGACGACGACGACAACAACAACAACAACAGCAGCAGCAGCAACAACGCCCCCTTTCGTGCCGGGAAATAATAATTCAGAGGAAAAAAAAGAACACTTAAGGTTTGCGTTTGTTTTACTCCTATGTTAGGAACCTGAACCTGAACCTGGTGCTACTCTCTCATCATCGTCCTTACAACTCCAAGTCCAACAACTCCAACTACTAACAAGAGACAAACTTCGTATCGGCCACGCGGCTCATGGTATATCTAGGGTCATGTCATTGTCTGTTTTCTTAAAACGGTGGCGGTGGTGGTGGGTGATAGTGGCGGGTGGGTGTGTGTGTGTGGGTGGAGTGGGGAGGGGGCAAGCACCACCCCCAAGTCGGGGCTTATTATAGAACTTAGGGGATATAATAGCCCGTAATGGGAAAGTGACAAAGTGATAAAGTGATAAACTAGATATTAATTACCGATCGGGTTCGGGGAGAGGGGGGGGCGGCCAAAGCGGCGCCAAAGCGGCGGCAAAGCGGCGGCGCCGCCCTATAATAGACAGACAGACAGACAGACAGACACATCATAGGAGACTAGGTTGACTTGTGTTTGACATGGGCCACGTAATGAACGTTAATACGACTGCTTCAAGGGAAAGAGAAAAGAAAAAAAAGAAGGATGACAATGATAGTTGGACTATACTCGTGAAGAAAAACCAAAAATCCAGGTCACTCACTGTCCTGTCCTGTCCACCACCACCCCCTTCAGCTCAGCTCAGCTCAGCTCAGCCGCACGCAACGCACGCACACACACACACACACACACACACACACACACACACACACACACACACACACACACACGCACACACGCACACGTCGCGCGCGCGCACCCCCCACGTTTTCCGAGCTTCAAGCTTAGATCAAAGCGAAAAAAAGTCAAAAGAACGAAGAGAACAGGGTTAGTAGTAGTAGTATAATGCAGTCATATTTCATTTCATTCGTCCCTATTGAGACAGTGATGATGAGGAGAGAGAGACGAAGAGAGGAGGAGGAGGAAGAGGAAGAGGCTGTCACTCCATATCTCTCCTTTGTCCGTCTGGGTCGGTCCCGCACTCCTTCCTTCCCTCTCTCCCTTCTCTTCTTCCTCCTCCCCTTCTCTCTCCCCGCGTGTTTCTGTGTTTTGCTTGTGTGTGTGTGTGTGTGTTTGTGTGTGGAGCACTGGGGAAGAGGAGAAGTAGGAGGAGTAGGACAACGACAACAACAACAACAACAACAACAATAATAGCAACGGAGGCTCCATCCCCTTTGAGCCTGTATTTTTCTTTTCGGCTCGGTCCTTTCGGTCCTTCTTCTTGCCGTTCTCTATCCACCTCCCGCCCCTGTACCTTCCATCCTTTCCCATAATCCATTCTCAATTCTCCATTGACAAACCTGTCATCAATAAAACCCCCCCGCCCGACATTCTCCTTTCGATGGCGAGGCCACAACACAGACATGATCCGCCCTTCCGAGTTCCCCTTATTCCCCCCCCCCCCGCTGAAATAAACAGGCCGCCCAAAGGATTCCGCTGCAAACAACAAAAACGACAAACAAACAAAGCTTTCCCACCCTTCAAAAGAAGAAAAACCCTCCCCCTTAATATGAATATTCTAGCGATTGGGTGATTGTGTAAATGTAATGTGAATATCAGGTCTCTCCTGTATTCGGCGAAGTGGAAATAAATGGGCATGCTGTCGATACCCTCTGACGTGATATGCGAACCGGAAACGAATCTCGGTTTGGTACCAGTTGAAGACTCAAGACTTAACTCAATGCAGAACTTCTTTGCTAGGTGGCAGCCGACCGCGGAGGATTTTTTGTTTTAGGCTTCCGTCTTTGCAATCAGTCGGCCGATCTCATCTTCGGATCGAGGGCGATGGTGCCATCGGGATGAGTCCCGTGCTGCGTTCGCGTCTGCATCCTTTTGGTGACGGCAGTTGTCGACGTTGTGTCTGGACAGATCTTCGTTAGTCGGATCAAGGGCAGCGGTGGAATCCTTGCCTACCTGGTCAGAGAGTCTGAGCGGAGAAAGGTCTTGTGGCAGTGCTCACATGAAACGCTGTCCTTCTGGTGGAACTGCCGGCGCTCAATGATTAGCATCCAAAGACACGCAAAGGTCGCCGGTCCCGGGCGGAGAAAGGATTACTCACACTCCTCACATGGCGATTGACATCTGCCTTGCGTCCGTAAAATTTCTTACAGCCAGGGAAGTGGCATGGCACACATCGCTTGCCAACGCCATGAGTGCGGTTGTGGTCCTTGAGATTGCTCTTCCTGTCAAATTTCATGTCACAAAAGTCGCAGGCAAAAGACCGCTTAGGCTGCTGGGCCGATGACCGGCGCTTCTTCTCCCTGAGTTGGCTTCCAGGCTGTGGCTGACACAAGCCCAGGTTTGGTCTGGCCGCCGCACCGCCCCATGGTACGACCGGCAGGCCAGCGGGCTCGGCGAACTGGCAGTTCAGACCAAGCAGGCCAGGTTGAGCAGGAAGAGAATGCAGGCTGGTCGAGACAGAGACAGGTGTCGAGTGTAGAGAGGTGTCTTGCATCGACGAAGGTGAGGTCACTGACGAGTTCTTGGGTGAAGAAGTGTCGGGAGACTGTGCCAAATCATCTCGGTCAGCACGATCGCAAACCAAGTCCTGACAGACACCACCAGCGGCGTGGACGCCACTTACTGCGCCAAACTCGTACGGCGGCACCGCAGCCAGTTCTGAGTCATCTGAAATAGAGACATATCCTGGCCGTGTTGGCGAAATTGACACGGCAGGATCGGCAAACGAGTCTGGGACCTGCTGATACTGGCATTCCTGGAAGAAGGGAGACACAGCAGCCGGGCTCTGTTCCCAGACAGCTCCAGTCGTGGTCGGGGCGGAGAACATTCCTCGAGGCCATGACATGGATTTGGGGCGCGAGTGGTTTGAGTACAGGATGTGCGGGAAGGGCGATTGCGCCTGTGGCAGAGGGCATGTCTGGGCATATCCGGAGCCATATTGAGAGTAGAGGGAGGCGGCCTCAGCTAAGGACTGACTGTTCGGTCTGGCGACAAACTGTGAAGGATATGGGCGGGTGTCGGATGATTGTTGCGGCTGTTGCTGCTGCTGTTGTTGCTGCTGCTGCTGCTGCTGCTGCTGCTGCCATCCTGGCCAAGAGCTGGACTCGGCGTACATGGGGAAAGAGTGCTGGGAGTATTCCATCCTTGTTGGCGATAGAAGGGAAGAGAAGATGGGGGTGAGTGGCCAGAGAAATAAAAGGCAGGACAGTCAACCTTTTGACTCTTATCAAGGATGTCAGTATAGTGCGAAAGTGACTTTGGCGGCCGTATTTGAGACCAGATTTGCTCCGCTCGAGACCGATTTCTGGGATGTAACGGCGTGTGCTTAGGATTGGGGCAAGCGTGTGCCAGCCGTCTGGGTCAAATCATGCCGCCAAGGTTGACACAGAGAGGGTCTGAAAGCTGGCCGAGGAGGCGAACTAGATGGAATCTATTTTTCGCCTCAGCGGTCAAAAAGGGCCATACACACAGACGGTGATTTCGTATGTGTGTGTATGTATTGTGTATTTGTGTGAGAGAGCCTTGTGAATATTCGACAATGGGTTGCGAGGGAGGGGGGTCGGTGGTGGGCAGAGTTTCGCCGACATCCGGTGATGTATCCAGCTTACGCTAAGGTAGAAGCGGAGCGACGAAGAAGCAAGAGAGCAGCAGCCCTAACTGGGCTAGAGCCAAGCAGTTGCAAAATGGAAGGGTTGAACGGGGCCGCATTCAATCGCCTGACAGTAAGATAGGGTCTAGTTCAAGCTTCAAGGCTAATAAGCCGCCCCCCCTCCCCCCTCCCCCCCCAGGCAGCAGCAGCTCGGGATGATCCACCGGACGGGCCAGGGACGGATGATTAAGACTGCTTTATTGGCGGGACCGGTGGAAAGGGCTTGTGTCGGGGCGGCCACTACTGCCGATGAAGGACTATATCTCATTCGCAAGCGCGTACAGTCACGCTTTTTGCACGCTTTACTGGTGCTGTCGTGCTGCAGCTATTGCGGTCAAGTGGTCGACCTTGGTCGAAAGCGTCTGCACAAGAGCAATTAGATCCGCTGTCTGGGTGGCGACCAAGGCAGATTCGCCAGGCGCTGGGATGGCGGAATGCGTGACAGAGCGCACAGCTGTCTTGTTAAGCGCCGAAGCCTGGGGATGAGTGAGGTTGGCCAGTGGGCCGGCTGGGCGGGCAGACAGGTAGTCTGGCTGTGGCCGGGTGACGGGTGGCGGTGGTTTCGGTGATTGCGGTGGTTGCGGCTGCGGTTGCGGCGGTGGTGGTGGTGCTGCTGCCGGTGGTGGTGTATGATGTCGGGGCGTTCCTGCGGGTGGAGGTGGAGCAGCAGGCGCAGGGCGGGAGATCAGCGACTGCAGTTGCTCAAACAGCCAAATAACGGCAACAAACGGGGCATGGGTGGTCTTTAGCACTATGATCCTGATACGTCGGATTTGCTCGGATGGTAAGAGGAGCCGAAGTGGTCGCAGCAGGCAGAGTGGGATCAGGTTGAAGGGCGGCATAAAGTAGGTCAGTCTCCGGGATGTGCTTGATTCCAGCACGTAAATCGAGTACTACTGAGGATTAATGCCAGCTGGCATGCATTGGCCATGCACTATGCTGATAGACCACCACTCACCTGGAAGAGATATTCCTCTCTGGCATGTGCCATGACCTGTGTGTATAGATGAGTGAGCCAGTGAAGATTGAGTTTGAAACAGGCTAGCAAGCATATGCGCCAAATAAGGGTGGCCGCGCTAATGCGGCCCGTACATGGATTTTTCTCCGTACCTCGGTCAGACTGTTGGACACAAGCGACACGAGCGAGGTCAGCAGCAGGACATTTGTCAGGCAGATAAAGATGAGCCTGTGTGTGTGTGTGTGCGCGCGCAGCAGTTAGTGACAGGAACCCACAGGGCGGGGTGTGGGCATGGAGGGCGGGGGGCCATGGAGGGGCATGGAGTGGGCGTGGCAGGCGCGATGGGCATGGAGCGGGCATGGCAGGCATGGTGGGCATCGTGATGGGGGGGGAAGGCGCAGGCTGCAGGCGATCGCCGGCCAATTGAGGAAATTGCTGTAAGCGCCGGCGCTAGGCCTGGAAACGGCCTCCAGGTGGGGCGCGGTGATTGGCCGTTTGCAAAGCTTGAAGCGAGAAATTGAACTCACATCAGAGGATAGCCGAAGAGTGGGGAAATCTGGCGCCAGCAAATTGAGTTAGCTGGCGAAGCCATCCGACGGAAGGTTTTTGCCCCCGCCCACCTAGCCGCGTTCGACGTACCGTGACTGCCACATCAAAGCCTAAATAACTGGAGCCGAAAAAGACCTTGACCAGGATCAACGACATCTCACTCAGTGTCAGCCGCTCTCTGGCCAGCATGGAAAAGGTCGTCAGGAAGCCTGGAAAAGACGTCAGTGCCTGCGGTGGGGACGCTCTGCCGCCCCAAGCTTTGCCTCCAGCCGCGGAAAACTCACCCAGGTAGAGCACGGCGATGACAGGCAGGAATTTGCAGAATGTCTTGGTCTGATCAATTTGTCAGCTTGCAGCCCAACGTCGTAGGCCTTGGCTGCCTGATGTTACCATCTCTTTGAGGACCGGGATCTGCAGCCAGTTAGCGACATCAGCCAGCACAGGCTTGCGCGCTTAGAGGGCCTGCTGACCAGGGAGCCGAAGTACGGGTTCAAGGAGAAGATGGAGAAGATCCTGTCCCTCTGTCAGCACTTGCCTGCCTGCAGGAATCCTTTGCTGCTGGTGGCCAACCTTGGTACCAGGAACAAGGCGACCAGGGAAAGGATGTCGAACGAGAGGTTGATCAGATAGTCGCTGTGCTTGGCCAGACCAGTGAGACCTTGGTACCGTGTTAGTGACTCATGCTTGCAGGTGAGGTAGCGATTGGCGTAGGCGAGAGAGAGAGAGAGAGAGTATGTGTGTGTGTGTGTGTGTGTGAGTGTGGGGGCTTGGGGCTTGGGGCTTACGCGTGGCCATGAAGGCGACACCAACGAGGATGATGCACACGTCCCACAAGGACCAGAAGTCCGTCTGGTAGAAGATCAGGCCGGCGTCCA
The DNA here is from genome assembly GCA_003709825.1 of Chaetothyriales sp. CBS 135597. Taxonomy (NCBI): domain Eukaryota; kingdom Fungi; phylum Ascomycota; class Eurotiomycetes; order Chaetothyriales; species Chaetothyriales sp. CBS 135597. The sequence goes on along the minus strand of QQXN01000025.1, from coordinate 144,037 downwards.
AGATCTCGCCCAGCTCGTCGTATCCAAAGGCCAAGATCCAGATGTCGAGCAGGAACTCGAGCGGGTCGACATGGTACGGCGTCCGCTTGATGAGAACCGAGTAGTAGAGCACCAGGAAGGTGAGGAAGAAGGCAATCTGAAATGCCTTCTGGTACTTGGGCACACGCAAGCGGGTGAAGGGGTCGGCCAGGTGCGGGTTGAAGACGCGTGCCTTCTTGACCGCGTGCACGCTGAGGCTCTCCCAGAAGATGACATGGCCGTGCCAGATGTCTTGCACGATTGCCTGGACGGGCGCCTGCGAGAGGAACTTCTTCGCATCCGCAATGGCAGCGATCTCGAGCGCGTTCAAGCCGGCAAGCAAATATGGCAGGCTGTCCGGTCCAACTGCCGGCTGGCCCTGTCCTTGGCCTTGGCCCTGCGCGGCGTCATGCGTGAGGTCAACGGTGAGAGGTCTCGGAGGGTCCAGAGGGGCGTATCTGGTAGGACGGCGCTGGAGCAAGGGCCTGGCCTCATCATCGTCATTATCATCGCCATCCAGGCTGGCCATGGATCTGTGTCGTGGCAGAGTGTCGTCGGGCTTGGCATTGGCTTGGGGAGGCAGTTCGTAGAGCAGAAAGTCAATGAGGTCCTTTTGGGACAGGAAGGTGAGTAGCTGCCATCCCACAAGCTCACAGGCCAGAGCGCGACTCTGGCTCAGGCCGGCGTCGTGGTTGTCGTTGGCGCGGTAGAGATAAGCCTGGGCCATCAGGGCAGCAACAACGGCCGGATTGTGGCATTCCTCAACCAGTGACACAATCAGCGGCCGGAGCGACTGGCCCACGATGGAGGTCCGCAGCTGGTCATACGTATAGGCAGCATCAATGGTACGCGAGATGTAGATGGCGAGCTTATCAACCAGTTCCGAAAAGGTGTCGGCTTCGTCAATGGCCGGCACATCCTGCCACAGGTTCGACCTTACCGACTGGGGGGTGGTGGGCAGCATGACCGGATCAGCCACCGCACCGCAAATTCAGCCCAACTCAGCCAGAACCTCGTCGTTGCTAGTTGCTTGTCGTCCAAGAAGGGCAAGCAAGTGACTGAAATGGGACGAGATGCATGAGAGTTCTTGGCGGTGGCACGCACGCTGATTGGCCAAACAAAAAGCCACCAGCAACATCTGCCGAGTCAGAGCGAAGGCCAAGAGAGAGAGCAACGGCCAAGACAGACAGAGCGAAGGCCAAGACAGAGAGACAGCGAGCAGGAGATGGCAAAGACTAGGAGATAGCAAAGAGCCAAGACACACCTAGACACAGCGCAATATCAGCTGTCTGATTGAGATGTACTACATTGATATCAGGCCCTGGAAAGCAGGCGCCTATTATGAAAAAGCAAAAGGTGATACAAGACTGGGACCATGGCTATCAATCAATCCATCCCATCAGATGGACTGCTCACACTTCAGTAGGGGGCAAACACGTCAGCTCTCCGCTCTTTGAACGATGCCCGACGGTTGGCCAAGTCTTGAACAGGGCCAGTGACCAACATGGCAGGTATGAGTGGCATCCTTGAAGTGCTGCTTCCCGTCCTCATCGACCCCGAAGCCTTCCTGTACGATCTTGGTCGATGCTCATAGAATTTCGCTCTGGGAGATTAATGTCAAGGCAATCTTCTCACTGCGCCTTGGATGCCTGACGCGGCCTGGAGCCTCTTGTGCGCCTGGCCGGAGTCGTCCGCGGCGGGCTGCGGCTCTTCTGCTGGACGACCGCTTGTGGACCGGGCCCACCAGCGGGGGCGGCAGCATTTGGTAGGTCTCTCTTGACAGACTTGGCAGAAGTCGGCATGCGAACCAGCACATACTGCGGCTTATCCTCATTCCTAAATTGTCGGGCCACTGGATTATTGGTCAGGACGAGGTAACCGATGGTGGATGAGTCGACCGCCGGTGAGATCTTTCGAGGATGTGCTGCCAATGGCAAGGGGAGGAGGTCGGCGGTCGGGAGCGCAATGACTGGGAGGGAGGCCAGCTCGCGGTCCTCGAATAGATCAACCTCATCCTCGACGTCTTTCGTTGACAGGTCGTCAACTTGGGCCTGGCTAAGCTGATTGGCAGACTCTTTGGGCATTGACACTGCGGCTGCGCGATTCAACGGCAGCACATCGAGTGGCTCTCGCGTAACAGGGGCAATGGCTGACGGAGTCGTGGTCAATGCGTCCTTTTGTGATGGTTTTTTGCCCAACAGTCCGTTGAAGCGTTCCTGCCAGTAGTGATTGTCGACAATCGGAGTGGATACGGCACGCTGAGCCGGAGGGGGCGCAGGCGCAGGTGCAGGTGCAGGTGCAGGTGCAGGCATGGCTACTTTGGCCGCCCAGCTCATGGGCTGCGGTGGAGGCGGCGCAGCTTTCACCACCGGCTTGGCTGGACTAGCAGCAGCAGGCTCAACCGGCTCGGCAGAGGGCAACTTGACCACCGGCTTCTCTCGCGGAAGCTTGACGGTGGGATGGTGGAAGTCACCATCGAAGACGGGGTGATAGCTAGCATAGTCTTCCGCCGGCGGTGGAGATGGTGGCGAGTGAGAGTACGTGACTGCTCGTCTGTCCTGCTGGCCGTTCGGCTGGGAAGCTGGGAAGAAGCGAGATCCCCGTGCTGGTTGTGCGTTGACGAGGCGGGGCGACGACGGCGGATCCGTGGCCGTGGCAGTGCCGAGGGGACCAAAGGGGCCAGTAGCAGCAGCAGGAGGAGGCAGGGAGGACTGGTGCACGGCAGTCAGGTGACGCTGGTTGGCCTGGTCTCCCAGGTGCACTTGCTTCCAAGTCTCGTTGAAGCCATACCAGCGGGCCGGGCGGACACCGGTACGGAGCTCGTCGTCACGCTTGGCAGCAAGCTCACGCTGGTATCGCTCGTTTTCGGCACGGTCCTGCTGGGCGGCCACAGTGTGGAAATTGGTCCAAGCGGCCAGATTGCCGTGAGGCGGGGCTGAGGGGCTGAGCCCGTTTGGCATTGCGCGGCTCTGTTGCGCGTGAGGCGGGGCAATGGGGGCAGGGCGCACAGTGGGAAAGAGCGGGTCAGCCTCACTGTCGGCTGCCAGTGGCGTCTGGTCGGGCGATGCCAGAGGCGGCTGCAGACTTGGGGGAGCGTATTGCTGCGGTGACCGGCCACCAACGGGAGTCCTGCCACTCATCCAACCCTGAGCAGTGGACGAGGCGCGGGACAAATCTTGCGGAGCATAGCCAGCGAGGCCGTGGTCGAAGGTGCCGTTGCCAAGCGCTTTATTGCTGGAGGTGCCCCACAGGTTGCCCGATGCGGGCGAGCGGTGGTCACGCAGGTCCGCCCAACCGCCGCGAGAGGTGGTGGTATCTGGTCGGGAAAGCCTGGGACTGGGCTCTGATGCTCGTATGCCGTTGGTCGAAGCACCGGTGGGCTTGCTGTTGCTGCTGCTGCCGCCGCCGCCGCCGCTCTCCGTGCTGGCCTCCTGGTCGCCTGCATGGTCAGGAAGCGGCGCCTGGGCAGTGGCTGCCATCTTCTTGACGGCATCGAGCGGGTGCACCTTCATCAGGCCGTACTGCTGCGGCTCTCCCGTAGCTAGCGGCTGAGGCGGCTTTGGCCGAGAGCGAGAGACGGAGGAAGGCTTGGCCGAGTCTGACGTGGGGTCCTTGTGGTCAGCATGCTCGCGTGCCTCGGCCCTAGACGGCTCTTTCGCGTCAGCACCGTGCTCGCGTGCCTTGGTCGTGTCTCTGCGGTCAACGGGTTCGCGGCCCTTGTTCATGTCTTTCTTGCGGTCAACACTCTGCTGTTCATGCACTTCGGCCTCGGCCTTCTTGGACGCGTCAGCCTTGACTGGCAGCGGTGGCAAGGCGGCAAGACGCTTGGCAATCCGCTCTCGCTTCTCCGCCTCCAGTCGGGCTTCCTCTTCCTGCTTGCGCTGGCGTGCAGCTTCGATTTTCTCCTTCATCGCAATCTTCTGCTTCTCCCGCTCAGCCTCGATGTCCATTGGTGGTGCAGCAGGAGCAATTGCAGATGGGACATAGTCATGGGCTGGGCCATGAGGCTGCTGAGATGAAGGTGTCTGCACACGTGAAGCCGGGCCCTGGCTCGACGTCGGCCGCGCCGCCGAGTCTTGCAAGCTGAACACCGATTGGGAAGCGTCGCCTGACTTGATCGACAGCCGACGTGCGAGCGGGCCGCTACTGCCCGAGACGATGGATGACGCGCGGCGGCGTCCCAAGTCATGGCTGGTACGGCTCGTTTGAAAGGCCGCCGACGGCTCTGCGGGCGCGTGGTTGTCTGATGCCTGGGCAGGGCGCTGCAAAAGAGCTGGAGCACGGAAGGCGTGGTCGTTCTTGGACAGTCTGCGGCGACTGTCTGAGGGCGGCACGGCCTCATAGCGCCCAGAACTGGGCATAAACAGCTCACGCGGCTGGTTTGTAGGAGAATCCTTCCACGAGCGGCTGAAGTCGTCCGCCGACATCTCTGGGGCAGCAGCTGGCGTGGTGCCCGGCTGTGGGGTGACGGTATCGAGGGGAAGGCCACTGGAGTAGTGCGACACAGGCCCGGACCGGGGCGGTGGATTGATTGCCACTGGTGACACCTTGTCGACTGGTGGCAGCGCAGCCCACGGTGACTTGGACGGGGCCGGAGCCGGTGCCGCGCGCGCTCTTAGGGACGCTGTCTTGTCATTGCCCTTGGTCTTGTCATTAGCCGCCGCTTTCTGTGCCTGTTGCCTCTCTGCATTGGCTCCAAGCTTCAACACAGTCGCGTTTGGGCCAACACTGCTGGCAAATTGCGGTGGTGGCGGTGGCCCCGGTTGTAGGTTGTCTGCTGTAGCCTGGCCAGGATGAGCACCGGCTGCGGCTTTCTGTGCTCCGCTGGCAGCCATCTCAGTCGCGGCCAGAGTCGTCTTGGTGCCGTCGTTCCACTCAATCGTGTCCGGGGCCCAGTCGTCCTCGTCGTCGTCGATGTCGGCCCACTTGGCCTCTTTAGCGTCGGCGTCGGTCTGCAGGCGCGAGGTCAGGTGGATGCCATACTGCTGTTTGAGCTCTTCATCGGTCAGGTGCTTGGTCGACGGTTGGGGCGTGACTGCTGAGCAAGATAATTAGCCGCCGAAATATGGTTGCAGGACCAGGCGAGGAGGAGAAGTTAAAAGGGACGAGGAGGAGAGGCTAGAAGGGACAAGGAGAGAAGATGGTGAAAAGAGAGAAGAAAGAAAACACATACCTCTGTTCTTGTTCCACACCTGCATTGGGTCGGGCGCTGCTGGGCGCGCTGCCTGTGCCTTCTGGTGCTGCGAGCTGGTCGTCTTTGCCACCAGGCGAGGGCGGCCCAACGGCTGCAAGGCTGTCGTCACCGATGTTGGGGTCGAGCCTGGCTCTTGAGTCAGTTGCTGCTCTCACTTCTCTTCTTTCTCTTGCGCTGGCTTAACCTACTGCGATCAGCCGGCTTGATGTTGGCTGTATTGGCCGTGCTGGCCGCAATGACCTTGGGCACCGAGTACTTGGCAAAGCTGACCGGCCGTGCAGCCGCGAACTTTTTGACCGCCTTGGCCTCAGCAGACTCGTTGTCGGAGCGGCCAGAGCCATCTTCGAAGTCGTCCATCTTGGCCGGCGCCAGACGGTGGAGCCCATTCTCTGCTGCAGTCTTGTCGTCCACCCTGGAAGGGCCGATATCGCCGTTGGTTGTGGTCGCAGGTGCGTCGGCGGGCGAGAAGTCGCCGACCGACTGGGATTGGCTTACCACATCTTGGGCACTCTGCGCTGCCATAACACTGGGAGGCCTGTACGTGGCGCGCGTTAGTAGAGGTTACGGCTGCAGCGGCCACAAGATGCAGCAGCAGACACAGTTCCCCTACCTAACAAATTGATAGTTGAGACGGTGCCACGATGGTCAGCCCAAACTGCGCAGAGGTCCCAGGAAGCCGAGGAGGAGAACGGATGGACGGGCCACGTCAAGGGCGCAGATGGGGAGTAGGAAGGTGGTTCAGATGGAGGAAAGGCGGCAAAGGCTCAGGCAGAGGCACAAGCTACTGCCACGGGGCCCTGGAACGCGAGTCGAGGGGAGAGGTGTTATTACAATTGCTGAGCGCAACACTGCGATGGTTTGGTGTCGTGAGCAGGAGTCGCGGCCTAACGTCACGTGCCGACCTACAGTCACGGCTTGGCCCTGCGCTGTGGCGGTGCACTGTCTCATCACGTGGCCAGCCTCACTACATTACATAAGCAGCCAAATCAACGAATTAGGGAGCCTCGCTGCAAGTTGAACATGCTGGCCACGCGGAGTCTCCTCGGGCTGGCCACGCGCAGTCTCTCCTCAGGCTGGCATGTCAGGTCTGATCGGTCTCCAAAAAGCTCGGATCTGTGTCCACCTTGCGCTCAAACTTGCGCCACCACTCCTCAAACGCCTTCAGCGGCACCACTTCCACCCCGCCTTGTCCAAGCGTGCCACTGAAACTCGAAACAAAGTTAAAGGCATGCTTGATAATCCTTTGTGCCAGCACTTTGGTTGTCACCTGTGATGATGGTGACGACCCTGTCAATGTCACTAGCTGCCCCTTCCCCTCACTTGTTCTTCCCTGTTGTTGTTGTTGCTTCCGCGCCTCGAGCTCATCCAGCAAGCCTTTGACTTTTGTCTCCTCTGCAATTTCGATGCCTACCGTGCAATTCCCTCCTGCCCCCGATGGTATCGAACATTTGAAGATCGCGCTCTGCTTCTCATTTGCTATTGCCCCCAGGAATGTAAAGTCCGTCTGGCCGGGGAGCTGCAGGTAGATCGCAGCTGCAAAGCCGGGCGGGAGAGAGTTGCCCGGCAGAAGGAAGACAACGATGTGGCTGAAATGCGGCTGTGCCGCGAATGAGAACCCGTATTGTGTTTCTGAAAACTGCGTCGGAGGTGCCAGGCACGGTCGGGAGGGGAGAATAAGACCGAACATTTTTCTTTTGTCTTTCGATTTCTAGTAGTAAACCTTTGGATCATCTGAAGAAAACGGTGGTGAGAGTCGTTGCTGCCAATTTGATGTTGGGGCTGTTTGCAACCGCGGGCACGTCATAAGGCAAATATTGTCTCGGGGGTGATCCTCCGAATTCAAACGGCACACGCCTCTCTCCCTACCTTGGCTTATATTGTCTGACAGCGAGAAGGAGGAAAGGTGACGGGTCGTGAATTGTGTCCCACGTGACAGGTTGTAACCTTCTCTTCAAAAGGAAGGAGCACACTGGTGACGTGTGACGTCAAGTGGGGCAGCCAAATATAAAATTCGAGTTTCTGGCTCAACTTGTTCGCTATATAAAAAAAACGATGACCAAGGCCAATATCGATCTCGCCAAAGAGGGTGACAACTTTCCATATCAGTTCCACGATCCCGCCGCATATGCCCAGAATCTATCACATTATTACAACTTCAAGCTAGAGGGCTATGACTCCTGCGTACTTGGCTATGTGCATGCATCAATCGCGGTCAAGATTGCACAGTCCTCCAACTGGAAGCTCACCACGGGAGGCACCGCACCTGCCTGTGGCACCTTGACGTTCACCCCCAGGCGCAATGGCGAGCCCGTGTCCTCTCTGGCAGATAGGAATGAAGTTCTTGGCCTAGAGCTGCAAAGTCTTCGGGAACGCAATGAGTTCAAGGTTCTGAATGGCTGGCGTAACGAGAAGTATCCGATCTATGGTCCGAATCGAGAGCTGCTCCTCAGCATGGAAAGATCCTGCACCCCGCTCTTCGGCGTTGTAACATATGGCATTCACATGACCGCCTTTGTGCGTACCGACGAAGGCATCAAGATCTGGACCCCGAGGAGATCCTTGACCAAGCCAACCTACCCGGGAATGATGGACAACACCGTTGCCGGCGGGATGAGTACTGGAGAAGAGCCTTTTGAATGTCTGGTACGCGAATGTGATGAAGAGGCGTCCCTGCCCGAGCATGTCGTGCAATCTGCTCATGCGGTTGGAATCCTCACATATTTCCATGTCCGAGATTCGCGCGCCGGTGGTGAGACTGGCTTGTGCCAGCCAGAGTGCCAGTACATTTATGACTTGGAGCTGCCAGCCGATGTGGTGCCGAAACCAAACGATGATGAGGCAATCGATTTCCAGCTGCTGTCAATCCAAGACCTCCACACTGCCCTGGCAAACGGCAAATTCAAGCCAAACTGCGCCTTGGTGCTGTTGGACTTCTTTGTCCGACACGGCATCATCACGCCTCAAAATGAGCCTGACTACATCGAGATTGTGGCCAGACTTCATCGCCGCCTGGAGTTTCCGACTCGGTAAAAGGTCATGCGCACCCTCACCTTTCATTCACAGTCAACACCGCAGCCCTGTTTCATTTCTTCATCAACAGATAGACGCTGTCAATACGCAGCCCGTTCAGTAGTGCGTAAGGACCATCGATATACATCAACAGCCCACCGAAAGAGATGTAGACCTTGCTGGAGGTGTGTCAGTCACTCGCCCGAGCAGCCCATTGTCAAGAGCCCAACTCCAGTCTACTCACATGTTCTCGCCATTGCTCTCTTGGAACCGATAGATCTTGCCGTACATGACATAGTCGAACTCGTCTGCCAGCGTCTGCTCTCCTCTTCCCACATCTCGGTATCCCTTCCCATCGTCTTTGCTTCCGTCCAAGTTGAGCGATAGGGCCAGTTGCACGTTGACGCTGGCTCCCTTGTCCACTTTCCATATCTCGCTGTTGATATCAAGGATCAACTGCATCGCACCTGCGCTGCCACCGCCAACCGAAGTGGCTGAAATCCGGGACACGCGGTCGTACTTGGTTGAGTTGACATCAGTGACCGTGAACTGGCCGTCAAAGAGGATATTTTCAGCCATGATGGCAAGCAGGCGTTTCAATACGAGCAGAGGGTTTTATTTGTTTGGTGGTGAAGGAAACGAAGCAGATTTCTTTTTGAGAGAGCGCGCGCAGGAAAAATAATAGGGTTGCGCAACCCTCATTCTGTGCGATTACATAATCCCTTCTCTTGTATCAAATATTTCTCCCCCTCCCCATCCCAGTCTACTACGGCACGTCCATGTCCTTCAGAAAGCGCAATGTGGGCATCTCCGCCAATCTCAAGCCGGGAGAAAAGTCTTCTCCGCCAGTAGCCCCGAAGCCAACGTTGCCCGGTGTACGGCCTTCAACCCTCGACGGTCGTCCAGTCACCTCAACTGGCACTGCTGCCCTAGACGGGCTCCTGGCAGGCCATGGCGGTCTGGCTCTGGGCTCTTTTGTCTTGATCGGAGAGTCGGGTACCACTGACTACGCTGGCGCTCTGCTTAAATTTTTCGCTGCCGAAGGTCTGCTCCAGGGCCATCATGTCCATGTCGTCGGTCTCCCAGCACAATGGGGACGTGAGCTTCCAGCCGTTACTGAAGAACGCAAAGGTAAAGTTGCCAATGAGCATGACAAGATGAAGATTGCATGGAGGTACCAAGGCCTTGGTGAGCTCGGAAGTGTGGCAACCCCCAGAGACAGAGGTAGGTGACGAGTCTTTTTGCTTGGACGCTTTGACTAGGGGTATTGACCACTATATACAGAGAGTGCAGCAACCGCTGGTAAAGGCACTACTACTACTACTACCACCACTACAGATCCTCGCCAGCAACTGCCATTCAACCATTCTTTTGATCTCACAAAACGCCTGGCCCATCCAGCCGGCGCCGTCATTAACTTTATTCCACTCTCAGGAGCATCACCTGCTTCTCTATTCCACACAGTCTTGCAAAAGCTACACCACTTCCTCACCACATCTCCCCCAAACACAGTACATCGATTGATCTTGCCATCCTTTCTCTCTCCCTTACTCTATCCGCCCTTCGCCAGCAGCCCCAACCATATCCTGAGCTTCATGCATTCACTACGATCACTGCTTGCCACCTTCAATCTCACTATTCTCCTAACATTGCCGCTATCCCTCTATCCACGTTCGTCAGGCCTTGTCCGTTGGATGGAGCTCTTGTCAGACGGCGTTTTTGAGCTTGCTCCATTTCCCCACACCGCAGTTGCCATCACAAACAATGCGACCACGACAGATGAGGACCCACCACAAGGCCTCCTGCGTATTCACAAGCTTCCGATCCTGCATGAGCTGGGAAGTGGTGCCCAGAGCTACGATGACGACTGGTCTTTCAGTCTCAGCAGAAGAAGATTAGCGATCAAGCCATTCAACTTACCTCCGCTAGACGAAGATCCTGGTCAGCCGCAGCCTGCAGCCACGGACCCTGCTGCTGCACGGCCAGGTAAGGGCCACTCAAGCAAAGCAGCAAAGTCGGATCTGGAATTCTGATCGAGTTCCTGTTCCTACTGCATGCAGTCCTGGAGGTCATATCTTGGAGCCGTTGAAAAGGTTGATTATGAGGACATAAACTTGCTGTCAGTCTATGTGTATCAATTAATATTCGACTCTGCCATTCAACCCATTGGAAGCATTCTTTATATTATATTCATACTCGTAATTCTATCGCTAGAAACTGGTTCATTCAATCCATCCACATAGAGAGTGTCATGAGGTACATTTCATGCATTGCATAATCCATAAAAAACAAAGCATCTACCACGGCAACTGCACAGGCCCCTGGACATGATCACGGCCCGTAGCCTGCTTCCACGTACCAATATCCCTAGATCCCCTGGGGGCCCAGAACTGGCCAGTCTTGGTGATATCCAAGTCCTGTTCAGTCCAATCGGCGAGCAGCTTTGCAGCCTGATCCGGGGTCAGGGCATCATTCTCCTCATAGGCAACATCAAAGCCGACACCCTTGGTCATCTCGGTGCGCATGAAGGACGGGTGAACCATTGCAATGATGATGCCCTTGGGCTCGAGATCATACTTGAGCTGCAGGCCGACCATGTTGACGGCCGACTTGGAGGCATGGTGGGCGTAGTTGCCGCCGCCGCCGACCGACTGCAGCGCAAAGGAGCCGGCCTCGGACGAGATGAGCACGATCTTGGCCCCGCTCGCCACGTTTTGGCCTTTGTACAGCTCCGACACGATGAAGGGCGGCGCAATCGCCGACGTCGTGTACGTCGCCACCTCGACGTCCCACTTCGGCTCCTCAAACGTCTCCAGCTGGAAGATGCCCGCGCTGATGAAGACGATCGATAAGGCCGTGTCCTTCTTCAGTTGCCGCGCGATGTCGCGGCCGCAGCTGGGTTTCGTCAGGTCAATCCCCGTGAGCCATTCGATCCGACTGCTGCTGCTGCTGTTGGTGTTGGTCTTGCCTGCTGCTGCTTCAACCGATGGCGGGCTGCTGCCTCGGGCCGTCGCGTACACCGTCGTCTCCGGCTTGGAGGCAAAGTACTGCACTAGTGCCAGGCCAAGGCCCCGTGTGCCGCCTACGACGAGGATGTTCGGCATTACGCTCTCTCTCTCTCTCTCTCTCTCTCTCTCTCTCTCTCTCTCTCGTTTTTTCGTTCCTTCCCGACTAGCAGGTAGTTGCGAATAGGGAAAGGATGGAGGGGAATGAAGACCGGGTTGATGTTCCGGCCTTGGCATACGTAGCTATTAACGATATGATGATGAGATTGATCTTCCCTGTCAACCTCATACGCCTCCCTTCTAAACTGATCGTCCAGCTTCTCCCACTCCCGCAAGAACGCTTCCCTATAGCACCGGCATTGTGCAGTCTTCTGACTATGAATCACCAATGTGCCGGTGTGCGTGGTGATGCTTGTGGTTCTTCTGCCTTGCCTGTCGCCTCCGTAGTTGCTCGCTTTCATTCTGCGCACCTTCAACTACTGTTGGTGAGGTTGACAGAGGGATTGATGGTCTTGACGTCGTGGGTGACGCTGCACCCGCCCCATCTGTAACCACCATCTTCGGCTTTGCCACAGCTGTAAAAGTCGACTGGCTCCTGATGGTACCCGTAGCTGATTCTGCCGTGGTATAGGCGTTTGCTCGCGTCTCAGTTGCTGTCTGATCCTCCATCGGCGGGACAGTGAAGGACAGACCCAACTCCATGGCTTCTTCAGCACAGTCCGGATGGGCACACCGCACCAACCCGTACTTTTCAAAGATCTCCTGCTCCGTCGCCCGTCGACTGCTGTTGCCCATGTCGACAACTAGTTCTTCAGGGATCCAATCACGGCGAGCAACAGGTGATTTGCCAACTGTGAGGGTGTAGGCTGGAGGGTGCCTGTAAGCAGCTTTGTTGTGGCCTCTGTTGGCTGATACCTCGTACCATGGATCTCTAGTCAGAAGAGCAAAGCCTCGATCATCCGTTAGTCTGGTTGGATTGCACGGGTTGATAGGAATAGCATCGTCAGGCTGGTTGCAATTTGTAAAACGCAAGGATAGAGCACGGACAGTGACTGAGTCTGTGCGATAGACTGTTGTCGTGCAGCGATTGCCGATGCAAATCACGGGTCCACCCTGAATATTGGTCCCGGTTGCGGTTTGCCATTCTTCTGGGCAGATATTGTTCGCAAGATTGCCGCCGGCGCTGTTGTCTCGCGACGGTATGAGGCGGATCCAGGATCCCAGTTCTGGACCGAAGAAACGGAAGAAGGGAAATTCGTCACGTTCACAATCGAGGTGTTTTGGAATCCAGGATATGGACCATTTAGAGTTGTGTTCGTTGTTCCATTTTATAGGTGCTGGCCTTCTGCCACTTGGCGCTTTTGAGGGACAAGTCAGTATGGCCCATTGAGGAGCGCGACGAAGCACTGAGCTGTAGTGATGGCAGGCTTGGGTGGTGCGAGAGCCATCACACACACGGGTCACCAGAGAAGTTGTCGTTCTTTGGAATGCAATTGTGGTAGTCACGGCCCGTAGCTGCCGTGTCGATTGAGGAGGCCGGTTGGTATTTTGGAGCGTCGGTGCCGGCTGCCAAACAGCCGTATTGCCCCTCATCTCGAAATGACCCTCGACACCAGCGCCAATCCACCCTGGATGATTTTGTAGGTATGCTCGGTGCAGATTAACTATGTCGCAGGGCTGAGGCTTGAAAAAGTTGAAGCCTCGCTTGTCAAATCCTCCTGAACTCGTGCCGCCTGATAGAAGTTGTGCAACTGTGCCAGGCTCATTGACGCACGTGCTCAGGTCATAGCTTATCAGATCTTTGCAACAGAAGTTGGCATACCTCCCGGTTTGACATCCAGTCTTTTCGAAGGCAATGTGGGAATTTTGTGAGATCCGATAGAAGCCTTTAGGACACTGTGAATTGCACTTTTTGGCTTTGCCATGCCAGCCACATGATTCGCCTTTCAGACCCATGGGAGCACAAAGCGCACGGTTCCAGCCGTGCCCACCGCCATGGCATCCATCGGCAACAACGTGGCCAAAGTCAGCATCATAGACCTTGCCATGGCCGTAAGCCAATGGGTAATAACCGACGGGGCACACTGGTCTTTGATATGGTTGACACTCAGTCCAGAAGATCGCGATACCATAGTCACGCTGCAGGTGATAAGACATAGCTCGGTTCTGGTAGAACGGCTCGGTACCATCACCAACTTCATCGGGGTATTTGAGATCCGAGCCAAGCAGGTGTTGAGATGAAGCCCTGCTCTCTTTGTCCTCTTGATCGAGAGCCCATACCATAGTTCCTCCCAAGCACAGCTTGTTTGCTAGGTCTTTCTTCATCTTGAGCGTTTCTGCATCGTCGTAAGATACCCTAAGCAATTAATGACTATCTCCTCACATGCAATAGTGCACTTACCATTGATCTCCGTCCCAATTGATGTACTTGATGCCAGCTTGTCGATCAAGCACCGGGGTGAGATCCTTGTCCTTTATGATTCTCTGAATTTCCGCATTAGACAAGACTCCAGACGTCTTTGTGCAGGCACCGGCCTTTGCGCCACTGGAGAATGCACAGCCAGGCTTGTTGCAGGAGCTATCCTTCAGTGTGAAGGATCGGCCATAGAAGCCGAGGCCGAGAACGACCTTTCCAGGATTGACATTGTTCCTCCAGAGAAGATCCAGACCCTGTGAAATCTCGGTGAGGTTGGTATGGGGGGCGACAACAGGTCTGGTCCAGGGGCTGCTGCCATCCCAAGTACCATGAATATCATAGCTCATGAACTGAAACCAATCCACATGGTCTTGCAAGGCTGCAACATCGAAGCCCTGCATATACCAATATGATGATGGAAGAGTGAGCGTAAGTCCGTACTTCGACCCGCAGGCAGCTTTGAGCTCCCTCATGAAGGTAGTGAAGTTCTCAAAGTCATCTTCGGCACCGCCTCTGTCAGGGGCTAGGGGATATTCCCAGTCAATGTCGATGCCATCAAAAGCATATGAATTCATCATGGAGATGGCGGAGTCAATGAAGGTTTTTCGACTACTCGCAGTTCGTGCCATGTCTGAAAAGACCTTTCCCCCAGCATCCCATCCTCCGACAGCAATGAACACTTTCAAGGCAGGGTTCTTGTTCTTGAGGTTGGTGGTCCGTCGATAAAAGTCAGTGTCGTAAGAGTTCATGGTGGCGATTCGGTTGGATCCATCGATAAGAGCAAATGAGTAGAATATATGAGTCCATGCGAAAGGGTCAATGTCCTCTGGTAGCCACTTGTCACAGCCTCTCTCCGAGGCCCAGCTCTCATAATATCCGATCGTTCGTTTTGTAGCTGAGCTTCCACTGCAGCTTGGCCGTTGGACTTCATCACAACCATTTTGGCAGCCACTGCCACAGAAGTCGGATGTTGTTCCACAGAAGCCATACTGTGAGCAACAAACATTCAATGGGCATGACTCTTTGCCAGCAGGGGCATACTGCCCACATTCTGCCAATGCATCACAGTTTGATGTACAGTTGCCTGATCCGCAAAACGATGGCCCAAATCCACAAAAGCCAGAGTTTGAGCAGCAGCCAATCTTGCAGGGTTTGCTTGCAGAGCACTCATACTGGGCTAAAACAAATGAACAGAAGAATAAAAGAGTGCAAGGAATAAATGAATGGATGACCTTCATATTGACGGGACACTCTCACTTACAGAAATGTTTACCGTGTTTGACAGAGCAGAGGGCAACATTGGGGGGGAGCTGCTTTGGTCATATAACCCTAACTGGCCACTCAGGATGCCTGCCCTAATGCTGGCACTAAGACAGGTGAGGTGGGCACCATCATTGTTTCAGTTCCACCAGCCATCGTGTGCAAAGAGACAGATTTGTTCTCCTATGAGCATAACTTCGTTAATTTACCATGGATGATGTTATGTGTAATCCCGCAGGACAATTAGTTACATAATTTAGCCAATTAGCAGAAGCACTAACTTGATGGAGCAACCTTCCTAAGGGAGCTAGTGTGCCACACTAACGCGGTACACTAACTACACAAGGCTAGCATGACGAAATCAATTCCCATACCTGTGCAAGCGAACCATTGTTCTCCTGTCTTGAAGACCAACATGCTTGTTACCATGCCTGTTATCATGCCATCCTGGGCTATGCAGAGATTAGAGGTAGGCCTGCCAAGCCAAGTGGTCTCACTCACTGGCCTTGGCAGATGTAATGCCAACAAGAGAGAGACAGGGCATCGAGGCCAGTAAACAGGGGCAAGTTAAATTGCATCGAGAATTGAGCAAGGCTGTGTTTGTCACAATGAAGGAACGCTTCTCTGCCGTTTGTCGTTGCTTGAGACTCATCAAATAACATGGGAAGTATAGGCCTGGCGGATTTGATGCTCAGGCTCATAGTGTTGCTGCCGGCGTCGGCTGCTGCTCTGTCGCTGTTTGGCGGTGCTGAGGAGGCTGTGCTAGATGCCTCAAGCATGACAGATGCATGTCTCGTTGCTGTGAAAGCCGACATCAACTGTGACTCCCAGTTGCTTCAACGCATCAGTTTCGCCTCTCACTCAGATGGTAAGTTCACAGCGTGCTAAATACCTTCCCAAGAACTGACGGGACTTTCCAACAGTTCTTACATCGCAAGAGCTGGATCAGCTCTGCACGTCGTCATGCGAGTCTTCCTTGTCGCAGCTGTTTGCCTCTGTAGACAGCGAGTGTGGCGATCAATTCTTTCCCATTGACGGCCGCAACATGACTTATGGAGATCTGATCGATTACTATCACTACAAACACGGCTTGGTTTGTCTCAGAGACCACAGCACAGGACAATTCTGTGCCGACGTAGAAGACAGGTAATCGGCCACTCTGCCCGTGACCGTGACCGACAGCGCTGACATACATCAAGTTGGGACATTCAAGTTCTGCAAGACTCGGGAGCAGCCACATGGCCACAGCATACCACAAAGGTCTACCCACGCACCACCGACCCGGACTGGCCTGATCTGGTAGACGAGAACGGCACTGCTATTGATCCATTCGAAGATAGCCCTTACAGATATGCTCAACCACCTAGCAGCATCATCCCGGGCGGTGGTGACGCATTTCAGGACTATTTGCACATCGAGGGCCCAGTGGTTGACGACACCAACTACGGATGGGCAGAGGCCCTGGAATTTGACGAGTTCCCACTTGAAATTCAGTGCTCCCCATGCTTTATTGATAAATTCAAATATGGTCTCAGCAGCCGATGGGGAGATGCTTTCGACGAGATTACAGTCCAAGTGCTGAGCAATATGCAACAAAACTGCGGTCAGACCATCTCCTTTACTCCTGCTCTCGATCTGAGAGGCAAGGGCGTTGGTGTGCAGCACATCCAGGAGATAATGCAGATACCAAACTGCCCACAATATCGAACCGTTGAATCAGAGGCAGATGAGAACTGTTACGCCGCCGCTCTATTTCTCAGCGTTCCCACATCAGCTGTGGCCTATCTGAACGACGTTAATTGTGCCAGTCTTGCAGGGGAGACAATCTGCGCTCCTGCTCCCTGTGAGATCACGCGTATCATGGAGCCAGCAAAGACAACAACATGGCTTCAGCAGTATGAGAACATCACCGAGCCCCAGTTCTTCCGATGGAATCCTTATGTCGGCTTGAACCTGGATAAGGATGTACTCGTCTGTGTTGGTCCTCCAGGCGGTTTCTTCACTCCCGTCCATGCAAGCCCTGCCGAGCCCACAGCATACACCTCTACAGCTTCTCCATCTCTGCCCACCCAGACAGGCACAACCGCAAACTGTGGCAAATATCATTCGGTTACCCTAGGCGAAGACTGCAACACCATAACCCTGAACCACAGCATCACTTTCAGCGATCTCCGCGCCATGAATCCGTCCATCAACGCGGAATGCAGCAATTTGTTGTGGGGGTTTGACTACTGTGTGGCCTTGGTCAATGGAAGTGCCATGCCACCTGAGACAACACCAACCCCGGTCCCTGCCCCTGGTCCTACGACCCCCGGCGTGACAGAGACGTGCTTCAAATGGCACGAGACCATATCAGGAGATGACTGTGATAAAATTACCCGAAATAACGGCATAACATTCGATCAGTTCCGCAGGTGGAATCCTTTCATTGACGAGACCTGCTCGAATCTATGGGCTGACACATACTACTGCATTAGCGGTAGCGAGAGCAGCAGCGGTGGAGGTAGCGTCTCCACCACATCCGCCGCCACCACCACCACCACCAACTCCGTGACGACTGTGGCCCCGCCAGGCCCAACAAATGACGGAGCCACAGGCTCTTGTTCGAAATGGCATGTAGTCCAGAACGGTGACACTTGTGACACGATAGCCAGCCTCTACGGTATCACATTTGCGCAGTTGCGAGAGTGGAATCCGCACATTGACAGCGGATGTACCAATATTTGGGCAGAATATGCATATTGTGTGGCGGTTGTTTAATGGGCGGCAGTGGATACGTAAGTCTTGAGGAGTTGTTTGCTCTGTTTGCTCTCCGAATTTCGGCTAGACCAAGCCTGGTGTAGCGCTTATTTGGCGCTTATTCGGGTTGTGCCTGAGTGTTACTGTTGGATTGTTACTGTATTGTACACAGAGTAGGTAATCTCAGGGGCTCGGGTCTGACTTGTTCCGTCAAGACCGCATCGCCACTGCACTATCCCATCTTAGGCCTAGTGCCAGTGGGGTCCCAGATGATTTCGCCTATTCAACAGTTACCACCTTTCCACCCAGACCGTTTCATCTTGTAGTAGTGGATTGTACGCAAATAGGCGTTGTGTCCGGACGTGCGAATCCTATTTGAACCTCACCTAAACCACGAAAAGCCTCTCATGCTTCCATCACCTGCGACGAAGACCTGACCACAGCGGTGAGGCCTCTCTGGGCCCTCGCCCCAAGATCCGAGATGGCATGCAGAGTTCCAACACAGCAGGATTTTGCAGAAGTCAATTCTAAGCGCCAAGAATGTGCCTCACAATTCAACATCTCTGAGCTTGGCCCTTCAATGCTTCGGTTCTACAACCTCCTCGTCACTATTGGTCATTGGCCTCTTGACTGCCTACATGTCCCCCCTCATGAAGATCCTAAAATTGATATGAACCTTGTTGAACAACTCAACTTCTCCCCCTCGGCTCTTTTGGCAGTTCAGTCACTACCATACCCTTCTGAAGATATCAACCACAACAAAAGCCTTCATATCTTTGACCGCACACGTCATCTTGATCTTACTGATCCTCAAGACCTTCAGTATGCACGGAACCCTACTTGGGATTATGAGGAGGATTCAGCACCCCTGCCACCCCATATTATTGCCCTTATGATTCCATCTGGTCGTTATGGAAATACTCTGCTTCTTGATACCGAGCTAGGTGCAATCTATTGTATACCATGGGACCTTCTGGGTAATGGGAAATGGTCTATAACACCAGAGTACCGTGTTGCTCGACAGTTGAACAATATCCCAGAGACAGAGGATTGGGAAATGTTTGATCCTGGCCTGGCAACACGGTACCAGTACATGCCGTTTACACCTGCTAAGCAGTGGTTTGATGAGCAGTATGAGAAATGGTATACGCTAAGGAGACTACCTTTCTTAGATCCAGACTATGAGGGGGACAGAGATATGAGCTTGGATGATATAGGCCCTCCAGGGCATTGGATGAGGGACCTGTGTGAGAGAAAGCAGGTGGCGATGGTGGAGCTGATGGAGAGATTGGGTTGGCCAGATGAGGACCGGTGGGATAGGGATGCGTTCTCGCAAGAGTGGAAGAAGTTAGAAGAGGAGTTCAGGACAGAGGCATTGGAGCAGTGGGACAAGATTGACAGGGAGACAGCGGGCAGCTCCCATTGAGGCTAGGAAGGAGCAATAGCCATGAGTCGTACTTGAATCGCACGATCTTCAGTGCCACACACCACGTAAGGTTGACATGAAAGGGGGTGGAACCAGCGATCTGCACTTTTGACTGCCCTTGGACAGCATCCACACGGTGGAAGGGCACTCACTCTACACAAGGCATGCCATCAAACAAACAACAACGAGCCATGTCATGCCCGAGAGGCCGAGCAGGCTCTTGGTGATGGCGTTCAATATAGAGGGTTGAACTGGTTTCAGATACTGCTCACGTCCATGTCCATTACCGCAAGGGGGTCGATGTCGCCCTCACCACCTCATGATATCGGCGGCGAAGTCCGAAAGTTCTTGTGCAGAAAACGTAATATCGCTTTCTGGTGGTACAGCCAAGCGAAGAAATAGCTTTTCAAATTCCAGAATGAGAGGCGCCCCGGTAACTGTATTCGGTTCAAGGGTAATCTGCTGGATTTGCGTTGGATCCGGTGGGGGTGGGAGGTTGAAGGTGGAAGACGCTCTTGCTGTAGGTTGTGGTCTTGGGGCGAGCTCCCATTTCTCGACATGTATGATTGGGGTTGCAGGCTTGACCGAGATTACAATGACCGTCTTCACCTGACCCTGAGACTCTGTAAGCCACCATGCTGCGTCTAGTCGAAGACGAGGCAGTGATTCAGACAGTCCTGATTCGAGGACAATTGTTGGCCAGTCGGCATCATCTGGTCGGAGGGACTTCGGTCTGAATGCAGAGTCGGCTTCTTTGGAGGAGCGACGGCCATAATATTTAGTTGCACCAACAAACTTGCATTCACGCTTGGATATTCCCATCGGCATGATTTTCCACTTTATCATATCCATGAGATCTCCATGTGCCCCTTCGTGCTTTGCCGTGGGAAATTTGACTATCAACAGATTTTCGTCCATGAAGTAAGTCATCCGAGTATGAATCCTCATCTTTTCGAGTGCAACGTCCATCTCGGCACGGTCAGTTGAGCTGACATTCGTGAAGACCAGAAATTGAGATGTTGACTCGTCATCATCTCGCGACAGCTCGTCACTTCTGGATCGAATGTCATTTCGAAACTTCCGGATGGACTCGAATCGCTGTGGATGGATATTCTCTAGTCCTGTTATGGCAGAGAGTTTTCGCGGTCCCGTCACGACTGAGGCCTCTTCGGGCGACGTATGAACAGTGTTATCGCTTCTCGAGGATGCCGACTTCGACATCGGGGCATCGGGGCACCGATATCAGCATCTGCATCTGCATCTGCATCTGCTTGTAGCTCTCTGCTTCAGAAGCGATAGAATAACAACAGCTCAATGCTCTGAATTCAACACCATAACAAAGAGCCTTCGTCCTGAGCATGTTAGTATAATGGCACCCTCCTCGACGAATCGAGTTGTAATGACGAAGCAAAAGACGCACGTGACTGGGGTCTTGGCATTTTTCTTTTTCACAACGAACTTCAAACCACTAAGAACTATGAGCTCTTCATCCCATCTCTAATTGTCCATGTAGTCGCCCTCCTCTCATCCTCATTATCGATCGGATATCTCCAGCTGTGTTGTGGAACCTGCGCATAGGGGTCATGGAGCAGCGCGGAATTCTCCCTTCACCATCACGACCTCCTGCTGTATGTTCCCCCCCCCGAGATTTCTTCCAACCCCGAGCTGCACCTCTTACTTGCATGATTACACCCAATTGTTTTAATCTGTCAATCCACTGAGCGGCCTCAAATGAGGCCTGTGATTGAACACCAATTCATGTTGAAAATATGACTGCAAAAACCCCTCAGTGTTTTGGATAATTAGTCACTGCCCTTTTGGCATGGACACGGTTTTTGCTGACATTTGTTTTGTCCAAACGCCAGTTGTTCCGTTGAAGATGAAGGAAAGCATGGATGAGGGGGCTGAGGAGCCGTTTGTGCCTGATCTGCCGGTTGCAATCTGGTACGTGGGTGGCCGGTATCTCGTCTTTGATATCAAGACGGCAGCATGGCTCCGAAGCGAGCACAATATGTGCGGCTACAACGTCGGCACTCTACCGCAGGCGCCCTCACAGAATGTCTTCCTGGGCCTGCCCATCATGATCATGCCAGAGGAGGCTCAGCTCCTGGTGGAAAAGGGAGTCGCCCGTGTGGTGGACGATGCTCGCGCACACGACCAGGCCATCTACGCCCGCCGCTGCACTGCGCGTGAGCAGGCCTACCTCGATGAGACACGCCAGCATGCATCCGCTCTTGTTCAGCAGCGCATGCAGGAGCAGGCCGAGGCCAAAGAGCGTGCTCTGGGCAAGCAGAAGGCAAAGAAGGCCAAGGCCAAGCCAAATCCAGATCCGACCCCGAAGACGGGCGATGAAGATGAAGACGACCACGACCAAGTTTTTCCCGACTTGGAGGATCCTGACCGGACTTCGACACCCAAACAAAACCAGCCACCAGCCCCTCAAGCCTACCACGTCACCCCAACCAGCTCCCACCCTCTCCTCCAGCTCCCCTCCTCTCCATTCCTATCAAAGGTGAACGCGCTCCCCGAACTCCCCGCCTCGTACCCTCTGTTTCGGCACTTGCACTCGCGGGGCTTCTTCATGACACCTGGCTTGCGCTTCGGCTGCCAATACTCGACCTACCCCGGCGACCCGCTGCGGTACCACTCGCACTTCCTCGCCGTTGGGGTCGGCTGGGACGAGGAGCTGGACCTGATGGATATTGTTGGCGGCGGCCGGTTGGGCACCGGTGTGAAAAAGGGGTTTTTGATTGGTGGGAGCGAACCTCAATCGCAACCACCCCAACGGGGAGAAAAGGATGGAAAAGCCAGGGTGAGGACTTTTACCGTCGAATGGGCTGTCATGTAATATGACTGATACTCTTCAAGAGACATATTGCGTTGTGATTTGAAATTTATACCCCTTGCTGCAGATTATAGACTTTAACAGATCTTCCTTTTGAATTTATCTCTATCGAAAATTGATCTATCTACCATGCTCCTCGCTCAAGCCAAGTTGAACTCATCCGCCCCGCCACCGGCCATCATCAGCTTGCGATTGCGAGCTATACTCTCCTTCATCTTGCGCGCGGCCTCTTCACTGGCTTTGTTGTTGTTGTTGTTGTTGTTGTTGTTGTTGTTGTTGTTGTTGTTGTTGTTGTTGCTGTTGTCTGCACCACCGTCATCGCCGGCAGCACTATTGTCATTGTCCAGTCTCCGCTTATTCTTCCTTTTCTGCCCTGCTGCTGCTGCTGCTGCACCTGTTCCTGTCGTCATCCTCATACCTGCGACGTTCATCCTGGCAGGCGGATCCCGCAGAGCAAAGGCCTTGGCGAGATGGCCGAGGTGGAGCTGCTTGATGTCGAAGAACTTGCGCTCGGCCGCGACGTGGGTGGCGTAGGCGCGCACCTGGCTTTGAAACGCCTTTTTGGCCAGCTCGTGCCTGTGGGTGTGGTTGTCGGCCAGGACCCAGCGCTCGGCATCGAGTTGCCAGTCGGTTGCCTTTTGCTGCCATTCTTTGGTCTTCTTGGTTTTTGAATTCCCACCAGTCCCAGAGCCAGATCCAGCAGTGCCTACCACGCCTGTGGTCGGGGTGAAGCCCCTGCGCAACACTTCGTCGGCATCCGACTGGGTGACGCTGGTGGCGCCGCCGGCCTCGCCGGGCTTGAAGCTGGATTTGAGCACTTCGACATAGCCCTCTTCTGTGCCGGGCATGAGGAAGATGGTGGCGCGGCCGTCGCGGCCCAGGCGGGCGGTGCGGCCGATGCGGTGCAGGTGGTCGTCGGATGAGAAGGCTGGGTCGTATTCAATCACAAAGTCGAGGCTGGGGAGGTCCAGGCCGCGCGAGGCTACGTCAGTGGCGAGCAAGAGGGAGGGTGTGGTCGTGGTCGAGAAGGACTTGACAATGGCAGTGCGCGAGCGCTGCGGGAGAGAGCCATGCAGACGATAGATGCTGAGATCTGGAGAGATCATGGGCGCACGCGAGATCAGGTCGCTAGTATCGCTGTTCTTATTCTTGTTGTTGTTGTCGTCGTTGTCGTCGTCATCAGACTTCGGTTGGTCATCAGAGTCAGGCGCGGCCGATGGTCGCGTCAAGACTCTGTAATGAAAGTCGACGCTGTCTGCACAGGAAAGGAAGACTATGGCTTTCATCACCGAGCCTTTGCGAGCAAAAGTGCGTTTGAGCAAGGCAAACAGGGTGACCAGCCGCAGTTTTGCGGGCACAACAAGATATGACTGCTTGAGTTGGGCAGGGGCAAGGAATGCAGACTGCTTCTGTTGTTGGGCAGAATCCGCAGGGGACTCTTCCCCGTCCCCTTTGATCAGTGTGGCATTCTTCAAACTGATATCACCCAGTTTCTGCACATTCAGCTTCAGCGTCGCCGAGCAGAGCACTGTGGTACGGGTCTCTGGCAGACCTGGCACAGCGCCTTTCCGCTTCTTCTGGTCCAGGGCTTTAACAATCTTGCTGATATCTTCCTCAAACCCCATATCCATCAGCCGATCGCCTTCGTCAAGCACAAGCCACCTGACACTGCCGACGTTTAGCACTTCGGTGTTGTCGAGGTGGTCAACCAGCCGCCCAGGCGTGGCCACAAGGATGTTGAGGCCCTTGCGCAGCCGCGCCTTCTCTGACTTCTTCTTCTCCCCACCGATCACCGTGCCAGCCACAACGTAGCGGGCACAGCCAAGCAGCCGGTCAAGGACAACAGCGATCTGCTTGCACAGTTCTCGTGTCGGTGCCAAGACAATCGCGAACAATCCAGAGTCTCTGTGCAGCTTCGCCCATGCTCCCGGTGTCGAATCCGCAGACCTTTTGTCAGCCATCTGCATGATCCGCTGCACAATTGGCAAAAGATAGGCCAGTGTCTTTCCAGAACCCGTCTCAGACTGGATGAATGCATCTCCTTCCTCCGCAAGCATTTGAGATATGGCCGCTCTCTGGATTGCTGTGGGTGCCTTCAGCTCCATCTTGGTCAGCAGATGAGTTGCCAGTGTAGTCGACAGGCCAAGGGAGGTGAAGGTGTCAATGCCATCGACCAACGGCGCATTCGATGGCTTGCTTGGCTCTTCTGGTGGGGGGGTATGTGGCGGGGTGGGCACGGCCGTGACTGGCTTTGGGTTAGAGGTGAAGAGTGATGACACGATGCCCTTCTCAGCCGGTCGGTTCCCCCCCGAGTGTGCCCTCTGTGTGCTGCGGTGGTGGTTCTTGTCATTGTCTCCATTTTCTCGCCGGCGCTTCGTTGGGCGCGGGTCGGTAAAGTCTTCCGTGCGCGACTTTGCGATAGGTATGTTGTTCACCGAGTCCGTCGGCCCGCGGCCTGTGCGTCTTCCCGCATCGTGGTGTACAACTTTGCCCTGCGCCGCCTGCTTAGCCCTCAGTCGGTCTTTCCATGAGCCGCCTTTAAACTTGGACTTGGGAAATGCTGCGGTGGATGGTGCGTCATTGAGGACGAAGTTGACGATCATGCCATCTTCGGCCATTCTCGTGCGCAGTCTCTCGTGGGATGGCACGGTCCTGACTGGTGGGGGAGTAGTATCAAGAAAAAAGTTGCAGAGATATATCGATGTTTGTCCAGTTTGTTGCATTTGCTATGTTTGTTTGCACCTGCAGCCGTGCTAACCGCTTTAGATCTAGATCGTCACTCCAGAATCAACTCGATTGGCTGCCAAGCTCCTTCCCATAGGACCACTGACCACAACGAACATCTTATCATGGGCTCAACAAGACTTCTGCAGGCAGCAGTCAGCTGCTCGACCACAGGATGAGTCCGTGTTCTCTCCCCTCACTGAACAAACTTGTTGGAGAATTCTTCCTACGCTCGTGGTTGCTCCCGCGAGGCCGATGTACTGGGGGAATTGTGATTAAGATTTTCTAATCCATGGATGCTGTACGAGTAACCAGACGCGCCCTTTGCTCCAGGCACCGGGTGTCCCGTTGCCAGCCTATCTACTTGGTGAAAGGAATGCGGCCCTTCACCCAACCGGCGGCAAACCCGGCCGCCGAGCGTTTTACCGTCTTCCGGGATGTACCTAAACTTCGCCAACTACGACGAGACTACTACCAGCTCGGCCACACAGTCGGCTTTGTGCCGACCATGGGGGCTCTGCACGAAGGACATCTGTCTCTTGTTCGGCGCGCCCTGCGCGAAAACACCGATGTCTTCGTGTCTATCTTCGTCAACCCGACCCAATTTGGCGTCAATGAGGATTTGTCCTCCTACCCCAAGACATGGGAGTCGGATCTAGAGAAGCTGCGGCAGGTCGAAGACGAACACATCTCGTCGCATGCAGGCCAACATCGTGGTCGAATACGGGGTATCTTTGCCCCAACAGTCAAGGTCATGTACCCAACGCTTCCCCCTTCGTCCGAGCTTGACGGCGATGGCTCGTTCGTGACCATCACCCCTCTGGGCAAATGGCTGGAAGGTTCATCCCGGCCCGTCTTCTTCCGAGGAGTCGCCACTGTCTGTATGAAGCTGTTCAACATTGTGCAGCCGGACTTTGTGTACTTTGGCCAGAAAGATATCCAGCAGTCGGTCCTCATCAAGCGCATGGTTCAAGACTTTCACATTCCAACTATAGTCCGTGTTGTTGCTACTATGCGGGAGCCGGACGGCCTGGCGATGAGCAGCCGCAATGTCTATCTCGGGGAGCGAAGGAGAAAGGAGGTCTCGGTGCTTTCGAAAGCGCTCTTCGCCGCCCAGGCTGCGTGGGAAGGCGGCACTCGTTCTGCTAGAGATATCAGACAGGCGGCATTCAACGTCTTCGATACGGAGATAAAGCGTTCTGATGGTGTTTTCGGCCGCAGCTGTCGACTTGAGATCGACTATATCGCCCTCAGCAAGGCTGATGACATGACGGCAATCGAGGATGCAGAGGTTATCGACCCCGATCAGGGTGCCATATTAAGCGCGGCGATGAAGGTATGGCCTGTTGATGATCCGATCGACGAGCAGGAGCGCAGCCAGATACCCGTCCGGCTGATCGACAACGTCATCCTTGAGCCGAGAAAAGCAGGTGTTCAATAAATATCCCATAACGAGATCTTAGCATCTTTGCCGCCCACGGCAAGCCAATGAGTTCTCTGTGCTTTGAGACTTCTTTCCTGCTTGACTTTTTCCAGCACTGTACTAGCTGAAGGTGTCAACGCTGTCACAGTTGTTGGCTTTGCCTCGCTTTGCCGTGTCTGGCACTCCTCCTCAGGGACTGTAGCGAAAGCGGTCGAGGAGCAGCCGTCCTTGTGCCATTTCAGCACTGCCAGCTCTTTCAGCGTCTTACAAGAATACACTCGCGCTCGGGCGTCCCAGCCGGCCGTAGCAAAGATCTTCCCATCAGATCTCACTGAGAGCCCTTGCTGACCGGCGTGCTTGGTGTTGATTGTCTTGAAAGCGCTGTTGTCACCAGAACTTGCACTATCTCCGGCCAGTGGCTGGAGCATGAACTTGGTGATCACGGCGTCGGCAGAGGAGGTGATGAAGAAGTCGCCGCGTGGAGACAGATCGAGGGACAAGACGGGCTGTGAATGAGCCTTGCAATCCATTCCTAGGTGCCAGCTGCCACCGCTGATTTGCGTAGCTGGATGATCATAGTAGTGAACCATCACACGTCCGTCCTCGTATCCTGCCAGCAGAGTCAATCTCGCCATCTCGTCTGCAAGCACAGAAGGATACATGGCCAACGACATGACCATTCCAGTGTTTGCCTCCTTCTGGGGATGCAGCTGCAGCACACGCTTCTCGCTGGGCAGGTGGAAGATATCCACACCGCCAGTGTCGAGGGCATTGGGGGTTGCAATCAAGATCCCTCTGTCATTGGATGCTGTGTCTGAGTCATGCTCCTCAGTGCCGGCGTCAGTGACATTGACAGTGCTGGCATCACAGACAGCAAAGGTGCAAAAGTTGAGAGCGCTAATGTCCATGGCGTGTAGGAGCCATGGCTTCGGCTGGTCACCCGCGGCACCGTCTGCAGGTGTCTTGATGCTGAAGTTGGTCCAGTCCGTTACATCCACCCTCCATACCCGAAGTTTGTGGTCACGCCCATGTCTGCTCGCCCCGGTATTAGTTCAATTTCCTCTGATGAGATGCCGACAATGACATTCTGCACAACTCACGTCAATAATCTGTTCCCCTTCCACGCTTTGATCCCAGTGACGCCTCCATCGTGCGCTTTCCACACAGCTACAGGTCGCTTGCTAGCTATGCTCCATACAATCAACCACCCATCGCCATCGCCAGAGGCCAGAAAGGCATTCTGATGGAAGAAAAAAAGACTAGGCACAGCGCTATTGTGGCCACGCAGAACGTATGTCGGCGTGGCAGGGCTGAAAGGCATCTTGAGGGCGCCACGATAACACCGGTCACGTATTTGCACAGTAGAGCACAGGTTAGCTAAGCAGCCCCATTCGTCCTAGGCGCATCGACTACACATACTCATAGTAGATAAGATAAAAACAAGCAGAAAGGCAAAAAAATTATGAGAACTTTAGTGCCCACGATCGGAATCGAACCGATGATCTTCTCATATCATACCATGATCGCCAGTTCGATCTGTACGAGTGAGACGCTGTACCACTAAGCCACGCGGGCTGCTTGTATCTGTGTGCATAAAACTGCCACATTTTACACGATTTTGCGTGCAAGTAGTATATGTTCCAACAGTCAAACAGGGTTCCTACTCGGCTCGCGCTCCTCAATCAGCAGTGCTAAGCGACGTGCAGGGGGCCCACCCACCCGGATCGCCTAGTTGCCTTCCCTATTGGACAGCTCCGAACTTACCGAGAGGCTGCGTGTCTGGGCAATGATTACATGTGGGAGAGCTACAGTACGCCAGTACGCTCAGTGTTTCTGCTCAGCTAGTCAGAGCCAGTCCAGTCACCTGAATGTGAGACCTCGCTGGGGACGTGGCGCTACTGCCCGAACGTGTTCGGACGGAGAGAATTTGCCGCGGTCAATACGAGGTCGATAGTTTTGCAAGAGGGTACACTATGGAGTACGCACACGTACAGTAATTCGTGCTGGCCACACCGCACCAGCAAGCTATTGGATTATTGGATTTTTGCTCCAGGGTGATCGATGGGGGGGGTGGGATCCAGAAGAGTGGTAAAGCAAGGACCGAAGCAGACAAGTGGCTTGACCATGACACAGCAAAGCCACATCTACTAAATTAGGTTCCAGGATCGCCGACAACAAGAGGCTGAGCACGGGACAGTGCACGGGCAAAGTGGGCATGCGAAGCACCAGCGGTGGCGCGGGAAGAAGGGCAGTCATGCAAGCGAAGCCACGCCCGGCTTCCATTGCCCCTAATAAGTAATCAATTTCACACCTCTCGGGTGCTTTTCAACCAATGCTGGGGAGCTTCACAGCTGGAGATCCTGGGACGTGCGGCGCGCGGGTCATGGGCCTTGCTGGACAGGGAGGCCAGGCCGAGGGGACCAGGGAATCCAGTGGGCGCCACCTGGCTGGAACTTGGGGGTACGGCAGGTAGCTGGGGGCTACGGCCTACGGGCTGCGGGCGGGCTACCCTCTGCTATCTGCTGCTGGCTGCTTTCTGCTGTCTGCTGTCGACGAACCGGCCGGCTGCATTCTGCGTTCAATAATTAATCGGGTACGCAAGAGAGCTGCAGAGCAAGAGAGCTGCCAGAGGCCACGACAATAACAGACGTCAAGCTTATTTTATTTTTATTTTTTTTTCTCTCTTCATTTCAGCATCGACGCCGCCGCCACTGGGAGATCTTGTGGGTGGGGAGGGGGGGCCTCTTTAGCGCGGACACTCGCCTCAGGCTAGTTGATCAACCTCCGAAGTGATGCCACAGAGCACCGGCTTGGGGGCGTCTGAGTGGCCCCAGCGGCAGCCCTAGCGTCCAAATACCCCTGCAGCCGATCTGCACGAGTCCCGGCAAGTTCGACTTGGGCGGCCGGGGTCGTTCATGTGCCTCTTCCATCCCATCTTGCTCGCTGTCATATCCAGCCAAGTTGCAGAGCACTACTACTAATAAGCTACCGTCGATACCTCAGTGCGCGATCGACGCTTATTCCCTTGGCCCGCTGCGAGATCTCATCTTGTCCAGGCTGCCACTGCCAGATTGACTCAGCTAGGCTATGACTGCCGGTGTTGTCCAGTCGGCGCTCGCTTCATAACTATCTCCTTCACCCGGGCTCCTAGTAGACTGTCTTCCTAGATGGCCGATGCCCTTGACCTGCGACCCTCTCGATTCAGTCATCCATCATTCCTCATTCATCATCATCCACATCATCATCATCACGCCTCCCTGGACATCCACTCCTGCTCTCGCGGCGCCAGTCTCAGCTCCACTGGCCCGGTCTTCTGGGTGGCGGCCCTCTCTTCCTTCTCAAATAGCCGACAGCAACTCCCACAGGCCCACGACAGTCCTAACTCTGCCTTGGCACGGTCCGTCCGCCAATCCGTGCCGTGGTGGCTGAGTTAGCTGGGTGCTGTGTCCCTACGGACAGCCACGCTGTCTAACCCACGGCAGATCGACGCGACGGACTTGATATCCTCACAACTCCTTCCTGCTCTTGAGGTTGGCGACCCTCACCACTGCCACCACCCCTCTTCGTCGCCATCTGTATACTGGCCTGTCATCACCTGTGGCGCCAATGCGCTGAGCCAAGCTGGCGCTCTACCAACTCGCCTCCGCCGCCGTCCCCCCCGGACACCACCACCCCCCAGTCTTGGACAGCAATCGCACCGCCCTCTACACCAACCCATTTCCCGCTCAGACCGCTCTACAGCTCCCCCAACATAAGGCCACCACACCGCGCCTGCATCCCTCCTCCCTGCCAACTCCTCCCCAACCCCTTTCTGATGTCTCGCCGGCGATGAGTAAGGCGCCCTCGACCAAATCGACGCCTAAAGCTTCCGCCATCCGCCCCAGTCCGTTGATGAACGGCCAGGACAGGCCATCCCCGGGACGGGAATCAGTCGCTGCGCCCAAGCCTAAGCGTGTTCGCACTGGCTGCCTCACCTGTCGGGAGAGACATCTGAAGTGCGACGAGGCAAGCCCCAATTGCCAGAATTGTATCAAGTCCAATCGCAAATGCAAACGCGGCATCAGACTCAACTTCCACGACATCCAATGCGAGCGCCCACCCGTGCTTGTGCCTCCAACCCATGACTGGAGAGTCTCCTTCCAAGATGACTCCCGGGATATTGCCTCCGAGTACAAGGGCGGATTTGAACGCTATCATGCCTTGGAACCCGAACCCAAACGCCGCCGATTGGATCAAACGAGGGATGTCTCGTACGACTATGGTCAAATGGCTGCGCCGGCGATGCCTCACCAGCAGCTACCTGGCCCCCCAACCCCTTACCAAAACCTGAATGAGCACCAGTCAGAGTATAACAGCGCAAATACACAGGGATATATGGATCATACGTCACACCTACAGGGCTATACCCAGCAATCGCAGACAATTCGACAGAGGTACGATCCGAATGCTTTGATGCACCAAGAGCAGCAGCAGCAGCAGCAGCAACAACAACAACAGCAACAACAACAGCAGCAGCAGCAGCAACAGCATCAACACCAAGCCCCGGCGGCTCCTTTAAGTGATCCTGATGAGGCGTTTTACATGCAAGTTTTTGTCGAAGACGTGGCCTTGTGGATGGACAGCATGGATGCAGACAAGCATTTCTCACGGCAGATACCCTTCCAGGCCCTACGCGAACCGATGTTGAAGTACGCAATGCTGGCATGTGCAGTTCGATACCTGGCCTTGGTGAATCCAGCCTACCCGGAGGATCTTGCCTTGGCCTACTACAACCGAGCTACCCAGCTTCTGATGAGTTCTCTACAGAATCCTGACCGAGATGGAAGCCTGTGCGCAACAGCTGCCACCATACTAAATATATATGAAGTGATGAACGAGAAGGCCCTACAACGAATGAACCATATTGCTGGAGCACGAGCGCTTATCAAGGAATGCCGTTGGGATGGCTCAACTACAGGTATTGGAGGAGCTTGTTTCTGGCTGAATGTGGGCTTGGAGGTCTACAGCTGCCTACATTTCAACTGGCAAGTCGCTTGGGATCCCGACACGTGGGGAATCGATATGACGATGAGCCCACAACACATTGGTGGGAATGAAGAAGAGTGGAATCACAAGATGCTCTGGATAGTGGCCAAGTGCGTCAACTTTTCGTCAACCACGCCCAGGTTACAAGACCAGAATGTGCGTTCCGAACAGATGCGCTTGCACTCCAGACACCAACAATGGCTTGGACTGAAGCAATTTTGCGATACCTGGGATAACTGCGTGCCACCGACTATGCGCGCCGTTGCCTACCTGCCTCCGGGTGCCGGTGGATCGAAGAGTGTGTTTCCCAAGCTCTGGTTCATCAAACGGGCCACTGTCGTTGCTCGACTCTTCTACCATACCGCCATGGTTCTTCTGGGCAACACGAACCCGATGGCCACAGTGGATCCACAGACTGCAAATACGATGCAGGAGATGACACAGCGACACGCTCGACAAATTTGCGGCATCGTGCGACATGTCAAGGATCGCGGCGTCGCCACCGGCTCGGTTCGTTGTCTCGCGGTTGCCGGTGAGTTCTTGACGGACCGACGTGAGCAAGAGGAGGTCCTGCAGATCTTGGACCAGGTCATGAAAGAGACCGGCTGGCGCGTGGCTATGATCAACGATGACCTCAAGGAGAAGTGGGGATGGAACAAGCCTTCTGGCTTCGGCCACAGCAATCTGGATGCTGCGCAAGGCTTCTACCAGCAACAGATGGCACCTGTGCATCAGAGAGCACGACCACCGTCGGGCATTATCAACCCAGTGTACAAAGATGCAGATTTCAGTGGGCCTAATGCCCCATATCAAGGCACCTACGTACCTCCAGCCCCGCCTCCAAATCATCATGTGTTGCACACTACCCAGGTCTATGGCTTCAGTGGGCTAACTGCAATCTGAGTGGACTTGGAGGGCTGGACAACAGACAGGACGAGTGATGAGCATGGATATTCTACGACATGGCTTCTTTTGTTTTTTCTCTTGGGGATCTGAGCGACACTTTCCTTCAGCGGGCGACATGGATATGACACTCAAGCACTACTAGATGGGAGCGACCGAGCAAGCAAGCGACCGAGCGAGCTTGCTTTTTGGAAAATGGGTTTTTTCTTTTTTGCATTCCACAGCAAAAAAGGTCGGATGTAAGTTAGGGATATGAGATACCCTTTTTTTCTTCTCTTAGCTAGAGAGAGGATCGATGATATGGATGGATGCATCATATATGAGAAGAGGCGATGACTTTCTAATTTTTTTTATTTTTTTTATGAAAGGAAATATGCACCTCCTCTCACACATATAATCAAAAGAAAAAAGCCTGTCCCTTGGTTGGGGTTTTCCTCTTGGCCTGATTGATAGATAGATAATATTAAATCAAAATCCTGTGTGACTGTCGACAGACTTTTTTTTGCTTGCCAAATTCCAATTCATTCCCTTTTTTTTGTTTTTGTGTTTTTTAAAATTTTTTCTCTTTCTTTTTTTTCAAATATATTAATTGAATTCTCTCATGTCGTACGGACGTATGGAGGATTTAAGTTGTTACAATTACACTACATATTTGTTCTCTTCCACGTGGTATTTACTTACAACATTTTTTTTTGGAATTGGCAGAAAAGGAAGAGGGACATATATGGGCACACGACATATTACCACTACCACTATAAAAATGACCTGTAATCATTATTGACTGTTCTTGTATTGTCCAGTTATTTTATTTTATTTTATTTTCTTGCTTTGCTCCTTTCCCGCTTGTTTTCGAAGTCATGCAGGATTCAGGTTCAGAGCTGTGCTAATTCAGGGTTCAAGGGGAGGTAGCACTGTCGTACGTACCAGTCCATCATCATCAAACTTGCGCAATCAGGAAGGGATGAGAAGGAGGGGGGTTGGGAGGGGAAATACAGGGGTTAGACTCTTTCTGAGGCAAGTTTCATTTTAATTAATTATGGCTACGTACATATATGTATACTACACGTATACCAAACTACTATTTAATGTAGTGTGGTCGGATGAATTAATTACATAACAAGCTGCTGTTGCTTCTGCTTGACATTTCCAGGCAGCGATCACAAGAGTCAAAGCAACAGCATAGTTAGTATACGTATGTCTGTAAGTCTGTAATAACTCAATTTGATGGCACACGATGTCTTGTATCATATCATACATATATGGGGCAGGCACGTTTGGCGCCTTACCCGCGGTGGTGGTGGTGGCTTGCTGCTAATGAGCATACGTCAAAATTTCGCGAGGGCTACCTGCGCTGGTAAGCTACTCACTCGTATGAGCTGTTGTTGTACCCAAAGGGCTGGTTAGGAGCAGATCAGTCATCAGACATATTAGTGTGCTTGGACTACGGTTCTGAACCACCCCTCCCCCCACAATGGTGCCACTTCTTTTTCTTTTTTGCCTTTTGGGACCCAGACATGAGGGAGGGAGGGAGGGGCCGGGGTGATTGGGAAGCTTGGGCCGAAAGGAGGGCGAAGCAGAGAGAGACAGAGAGAGCTTCCGGACATGGGTGGATAGAGGAAGACAGCAACGAGCTGATGCTGCAGGCGGCCCAACTGGGGAACGGCCACTACCGTAAAAAAAATGCTCCTGCTGCTGATGACGACGACATAACAAAACATGGTGTGTCTCTTCTGATATGATCATCACCTCGCCAAGGAAAGGGCTTATTAGCTTCTCTCCTTCTTGGATCCCTTTAGGCAGGCAACGCCGGCGAGCTGTTACGAATAATCTCCAAGTTACTGTAATAAGTTAAAAGGTGTGAAGGGGTATGTGTGATGAGTGTTGTGTGAGGTCTGGCTCGTTGGGGCGGGGGGGGGCGTAGGCCGCGCGCGGGGGGCGGGTTCTCGACGCGCTAATGAGGCCATGGCCCCCCTGTTCCCTGGCTCTCTCGGCTTCGGTTCAGCATTCCTTCTTGGGGAATAGTTCAGATGTCTTTTTGACGAAAGGAGCGCCTTGCATATCGGAGAAAAGAAATGTGGGATAAGGTTTTTGCAAGGGATGATGTTAATTAATCATTAGTCCGGGTGGCGTTTATAGCCTGTGGCTGGAGAGATTCGTAGGGCTTGGCGCTTGGCAGATCGGAGCTTAGTCATCCACAACCGTTGGGGTTCTTGGTTCATGCCCTGGCTTTGCTCTACATGATAGTAAATTATACACAGCACTTGAAAAGGTGGATGCCATCCGATGGTGGAAGAGTAAAAAGAAGAAGAACAAGAACAAGAAGACAAAAATCCTCATAACCGCCGTAATCAATAAATAGCTCCATCTGACCCGGAAGAACCGACATGACACAATGGCATCGACTGTGCGCTCTGGAACAAGCACACCAATGGTAGCAGCAGCTGTTGCAGCGGCAGCCGGTGCAGAAGCCGCGTCATCCACCTCCCATCCAGCCCATACGCTCCTGGCACGGGCTCACTCTCCGTCAAGTGCGGCGCGCATCTTCGCAGACAAAATCCAACACAAACCGCTGCTGCTCAAGCCCACGACAGACGGCGACAAGCGCGCGCTACGCCGCCACGTGCGACTCCGGCAAAAGCAGTATTATTTGCAGCACCAGAAACCAAAACCGCTAAGTGCCAGGGAGAAGCGAGCGACGGGTGTGCACCAGCTAAAGCGGGACGAGGTGCGGTACGCACTCTACCAGGGTTTAAACGAGCTCTGGAACGGCTACATGCTTGAAGTGCTTGGCTTCACAGACCCAGCCGGCCAGCTCAGGCCCGGGTGGGAGGGCAAGCGGGTGACCAGCGAGGGTGTGGGGAGCCTGCTGGCCAGTGCCGACTTGCACGGCGCCGAGATCGAGGTCGTGCAGAGTCGCGACACTGGCAGGGTGGGCACCAGGGGAATTGTGGTCAGAGACACCAAGTTTTCGTTTGTCGTCGTCACGCCCGCGGAGAAGGTCAGGACACTGCCCAAGAAGGGAAGTGTGTTCAGATATGTGACCAGGGTGATGGTGGACGGGCAGGAGAGGCGGCGCCTGGTGTTTGAGGTCAATGGCAGTCAGTTTGAGCTTCGACCCGTGGACAGGGCGAATCGCAAGTTTAAGTGGCAGAATGGATCAGAATATGTGTGATGCGGTTGGTGGCGACCAGTTTGAGCTTCAGAGAAACCGCATTGACTGCCTGTCTGCCCCCAGTGGTTGAGAGGGGACGCGCCGGAGGGACAGCACACTTCCGCCCGGAATGGCCCACGCGGGAAGTCATGGTGGGCCCGTTCCATTGCATTGCAGCATCAACTATGGAGTACAGAAGCTGCCATGGGGCCCCGAGAAGCATCACCGTCAGGCTGATCAGGACGTCTGTTGGACCAATCCACACCAGCTCATTCGCCCCCAGTCAACGCATTCTAAGAGGATTGATTCAGAGGGCGAATTTCAGCAGCTAGGGTTGTCTGGTGGGACGGCCGTACCACCACTACAGTACAGGAGTGAGACAAACCTCTGGTCGCATTACAGGAGTTGCACCAACACGCCCAAATCTACCACTGTACTGTACAATTTTTCAAGATCCTTGTTCGCCTGAGTCGGCCGTATCTCTGGCACACCCCAACATCCGTCCAGCATCTGTTTTGCTCTCGCTGTGGCCTCGACATGTACTGTAGGCAAGTCAGGATTGACTGAGATGTCGCTTGTCGCTTGTCGTGCCGCTTGCCCATCCATATCAGCCTCGAACAGATCTGCGAATCAAATGAATCAA
Source organism: Chaetothyriales sp. CBS 135597 (assembly GCA_003709825.1). Lineage (NCBI taxonomy): Eukaryota > Fungi > Ascomycota > Eurotiomycetes > Chaetothyriales > Chaetothyriales sp. CBS 135597. The sequence continues at coordinate 108,256 of QQXN01000025.1, read as the reverse complement.
ATGACGCTCAAATGACTCCTATATGAGTCAGCTCGCCGCCGTTGATAAGAACCAGACAATTACAGTAGTTGACGTGACCGTTCTCATCCCACTTTTCACCCTTGGACATTTCCCAGCAGCCGGGTCACTGTAGGAAGCCATGGGATCTGTAGAGCGCCCCGTTCGTGTTGCAATCCTTGAATGCGATACACCCTTGCCCAACACCCAGGCCAAGTTTGGCGGATACGGTGGAGTGTTTCAGGCGCTGTTGAGATCGGGAGCAGAGCAGCTGGGGAGGCCGGATCCTGAGCATGGCTTCACCTTCTCAGTGCACCAAATACAGGTAGACCCGGACAACTACCCGCCGCTTGAAGGGCTCGATGCCATCCTGATAACCGGGTCCAGTGAGTGGCGTCCACCTTTCTTTTCCTCCTCCTCGTCCTCCTCGTACCCACCAACCCACCCACACACACACAAACACACACCCATGCAATTACTAATTCGGTCGCCTGCATCTAGAATATGACTCCTTTGCAGACATACCTTGGGTCAACAAGCTGGTGGAGTACACCACCAAGGCTCTTGATTCAGGCAGGGTCAAGGTCGTTGGCGTCTGTTTTGGACACCAGATTGTCGGAAGGGCACTGGGCGTCAAAGTGGGAAGGAACGAGGCTTGGGAAGCGTCGGTGACCGATATCCAGCTTACTGAGAGAGGGAAGGAGCTATTTGGCTTGGACACACTGGCAAGAACACCCACCCCACCCAAGTCACGTTTTCTTTCCTGTTTCTTTTTCTATTCTCTTGTTGTTGTTTCCCTTGGTCATTCGGGAGTTTCTACTGACAATAATACATCACATCATCGGAACAGGCCATCCATCAAATGCACCGTGATATCGTCTTTGCCTACCCCGAAGGTGTCGAGGCACTGGGTTCCTCGCCTGTCTGCCAGGTTCAGGGCATGTATGCCTCAGGCCGTTTGTTCACCATCCAGGGTCATCCCGAGTTCAACAAGGAGATTACGACCGAGATACTCAGTTCGCGGCATGACGCTGGTGTCTTCGACGATAAAAGTTATGAAGAATATACAAAAAGAGCTGCGTTGCCCCATGATGGGTTGAAAATCAGCCAGGCATTCATCAAGTTCCTTCTGGAGTAGCTCATCCAAGATATACATTTCCCATTGTCATGGCATCAGTGTGTACAGGGGGAACTATATAGCACGCTGTGGTCCGACTAGTGTAGAGGATGAGAGAGATGAGAGATGAGAGAGATGAGAGTACTGGTACATAGCAGAATGATAGGTCTTGGCGCCAAGATCTCTCGTGTCTGCAAATGAGCAAACAAGCAAATGCTTTTATACTCACACGACCGCGCCCCAAGATCCCATTATCTTGAAGTGGGCAGTCTTCTCGTTGTCCTGAAGTTGCCAGCTCTTCCGCCGCACATTATCCTTCTCACAGACGCGCTCCAAATCCACCTCTTGTCAGACTCCTGGACAGAAGAAGGGCCCGCTGATCGTAGCGGCCGCCCGATTCCCTCCCGCCTCCATCAGCATGCGCCTTACAGCCGACCTCATCAATGCCTCTCTGTCGTACCTGAATCCGCTGAAAGAGCGGGAGCTCGATCTACGAGGTGAGTTCTGTCGGAGATGCGAACAAAATTTTACTTCCACTGTTCACAGCTAACAGACTGCGCCATTCCATTCCCTTGCAATGGGAATTGGGAAAGCGCAACTGGGTTACAGGCCACAAGATCCCAATCATCGAGAACCTTGGTGTGGCAGGAGCCTGTGATGCCATCGACTTTACCGATAATGACCTGGGCTTGTTGACCAACTTTCCCCTCTCCCCACGGCTCAACACTCTCCTCTGTGCGCGTAATCGCGTGCAAGGCGTTGACAGACGGCTGGGTGATACGCTGCCGAACCTCACAACACTCGTCCTCACAAGCAATTTGGTCAAAGAGTTGGGCGATCTTGAGGGCCTGCGCGGCTGCAGGCGACTCACCCACCTGAGCCTAGTGGAGAACCCTGTGCAAAAGCGCGAGCACTACCGCAGCTACATGATCTGGCTCTGTCCTTCCCTGCGTTTCTTGGACTTTCAGAGGATCAAAGATGCTGAGCGTGAACGTGCCGCCGAGTTATTTGGCACTCATTCGGAGCCAACAGAATTGGCGGCGAAGATCGGCGGCGTCAAGACGAAGACATTCGATTCCAGCGCGAATCCTCCGATCAACGGAACGAGAGTCGTCGGCTCAAGCGGCAAAGCTATCAGGACGAAATTGACGGACACTGAGACCGCGAGACTGAAGGAACTGCTGAATAGCAAGACCCTGACGCTGGACGATTTTGCGCGCATCGAGAAGGATTTGGCCGAGGGCCGCATTCCGCGGGGAATTGCCGATGCTGACCGGTCGGTTACATGAGACCTGCCTTGTGCGACGCTGCGACATGGTCAGATGAGCTCAGACCTGAACAACACCCGAGCACAAGCGTGAGCGATCATACATCCCTCGAGTTTCCCAAAAGCAGAGATGAAAACTCTTTCCATTAACCAACCAATGACTACACGACATGGTTTTTTCAAAGCGTGGGACTCGGAGTCGCAGTGAGCTCAGGTTTGCTATTGCTATGTCCATGTCGATCCCGAGGCTCAGAAGCGCTCTCACAGCGAGCAATTGAGCAACCAGCCGGCAACCACATGGCTAAATGCCGGTGCCTTATTAAGCCAGGATTGCGGTCCATCCTCCCACCCTTGTTGTCCGATTCAGCATCCAGACTGCCATCCATGTTGGTGAAACGGAGGAAAATCATGCAGCCAGTGTTGCACTCCGACATATGGAAACCGTCATCACCGGACCATCGGAATTAGTTACAGTAGCACAGGTCCACAAGGAACATCCACTTCACTGGGTACCCACAACCACATCGCGTGCATGGAGCCTTACTATCTATCACTTTCACTCTATCATTTAACAGTCTAAGAGGCTTCGGGCAGAGAACATGCCTGAATTATTGCCAGCCTATATCAAAATATGGCCTGTCAACCATTGTGCCTCGAGCTGAGATCCAAACAAAGCCGACTCTCCCGCCCAGCATGAATACTCAAATTAAGCCCTGGCTTGAAGTTGCTGTTATCAAGCTTGTACGAGCCTGGTTTTCTTACGGTTGTTCGGCCCGATCAAGCTTTGGCAAAGATATATTGTGACTTAGGGTTGTCCGGCAATGCGAAAGAAATGATGTCTGTTGTCCAGCATCAAGGACTATCGGCCATTTGTGGTCTAGAAAAAAAGGCTCTGAGCGGTATACAACCCTGAGGCGAATCAGCGCGCTAAACCTTCCCTGGAAGGCACACAATAGAACAACGGTATACCCATTTGGGAATACTCCCTAAACCTTACTTTGGAAGACATCTTACTCGTTTCTGTTATATTTTTAAATTCTTCGCTTTCAGCTAGAGTGAGTACTATCGTTGGAGAAAGGGGTTGTGGCAGATTCATGACTGATGAGGCTTTATCGAGCTTGTGGCTCTTTGTGAAGGGCCTGCTAGGCGTGACGTATCCGATGTTTGCAGGAGGGAGTGACCGCCATTCCTGCGGTGTGAACTATGTCGGAGCTTGGCTTTGGGCCGGCTCGACACGGCAAAGACACAGGTTGCCGACTGACTGACTGACTGGGCACAGCAGCCTGGCATGCAGGAAACTCTCTTGCCAGATTTTTTTTTTTTTTTGAAAAAAAAAAAAAAGAATTTGCTTATCCGGCAGAGACACACCGCACCGTCAGTTCAAGGCTTTCCGTTGCGCCCTATGATTTTGAGAATAGCATCTGAGGTGGATGGATGGACATTTGTTTACATCACTCTTCTTTTTCTATCCTTCTTGGTGTCCAGGAGGATTGATTTGCTGCTGCTGTTATTTATGATGTGTGGAGTTCAGTCTACTTTCTCAACGGTATTATATCAACAACGTACCTACATGCGCAATGGCAAACTCCACATTTGCAGGCGGGGTTCGTCCATCCCCGAGAGACGGGGAAACAAAGGGAAGTATAGGTGGATAAAGACAAGTTTTTCTTCTTTTTTTTTGGCGGAGTACAAATGCCCGTCCACATGCCACCAACTAACTCTGTTTATAGGATGGGATGATGCCTGTCGTGAGGCATCTCTTCCAAGCCGTAAACCACCAATCAAGGCGCTCCCGTTATCCATCCATTTCCACAGAACCTGTTCGGCAATGGCGTCAGGAAGCTGTTAACTTCTATTTTCCTGGGATGAAGAAGCTTCCTACCCTGGGGTTAAAAGTGGCCTTGGGGCTGATTCGAGCCCACATCAAGCCGTTTCACCGAGGACACAAGGGTAAAAAAAAGGATAACGGGCAACGGCAATTCAAACCTAATGTGGGGACTACAGCTATGAAAGTGTACGTACCTATGGAACCAAAATTAGACCAGAATTGGATATCGCCCCGTTATCAGTGCTGACGCAACGTCTCTCGCATTCTGCCTTGGCAGGTACGTACTAGTGAACTTGGATCCGGATAGTTTAACAGCAAGTAAGTAACACAACATGTCAAGACCGTCTGAGATTGGGCCCAGCTATAGTTCGTCTCTCCATAATCATTGTAATTAATTATATAATACCAGCAGGCATAATGGGTTTCCCCTGAATCAGATGAAATGCCTGTCAAAACTCTGCGACGTGCACCTTATATAATTATGCATACTTTTTGCCCTAAACTAAAGTTGTAGACACATGCTGTCAGCTATGCTGTCGGCTATGCTCTCGGCTATCTTGCTGGATCTAGTGCTGATCTGCCCTGAATCGACGATGCTAACCCATAGCAGTCTAGGCCTAAAACCTTAGAGCATGTGATAACCAATTAACTGCCCAAGATGTCAACGATGTTAAACTGTCATCATTCGGCCTCTTAACATTTATTACCCCAGTGAAGATGTACCATCTCTACACGTGTGTTGTGGTGTTATTCTATGGACAACCCGCCCCCATCCCCCCCCCCTCCACAGTATTCATCTCATTGATAGGTCGTTTTGATTATGCCGAGATCCGTCATATTTCCCACCATGGACACGCAGCTAGGCACTTAATGGAAACTTCTCCTTTGCTTGCCTATGATCACTGGAGTCCTGGATGACCTATCTTTAGCAGGTTTTCGGATTATCTATATCCACTATGGGCACCCTGGTAGCTTTCAAAGCAGCTGGTTGAATGGGGATCACCCGGTTGTAGCCAGAAACGAGCTTGCTGGTGTCAGGTCCCCAAGGCATAAGTGGTGAGTCAATATAAGTAAGTCAATGCGCTACTTCCAATGCTGGATGGCGCCTGTTTCTACTTCAAGGGTGCTCTCACAATTTTTGTCTGTGATCTGGTGTTGATCAAGCAGGGGTTGGCTCTCTATCGCTCGCTTAGCCCATGAGGCATAGATGAAAGGCTCCAAGAGTCTGTTCACCATGGGCTCTGTCTTTAAACTTCTTATCTTTCTTCTTTTCCTCCGTTTTGCTGAATCATCGCCAGTTCAACCAATTCGGCGAGCTAAAGCAAGGTCATATGCGCCTATACCAGCACTATGCCCTTCAACAAGCCTGGTACGAGCCGCGGATGGGTTGAGCTCTGCCGAGTCTGGCTATATCTACAACCGATATCGTATAGCCTCGGCCAATCTTCTTTCCTGGGCTCGGACCGTCGGATCATTCAACGTCTCGAATGCTCCCGTGGTTGCTTTAACTAGCAGTGGAGGCGGGTACCGCGCTCTCCTGTCAGGCGCTGGCGTCGTCCAGGGCTTTGACAAGCGCGACTCTCAGACCGGCGTCAGTGGTCTCTTCCAAGGCCTGACTTACCACTCTGGCCTGTCTGGTGGATCGTGGTTACTTTCCTCGCTCGCAGGAAACAACTATCCAACAATCACGTATCTACGCCAGAAGCTATGGGAGTCGGCTTTCCAGAATAGTCTGCTTTTTCCAGGCACTCTTCTCACGTCATTGGAAGTATACGCAGAAATACTCGAGGATGTTGCTGCCAAAGGTGCCGCAGGATTCCCTCCAACTTTAACCGATCCCTGGGGCCGGCTCCTATCCTACCAACTACTTTCTGGGTCTGATGGTGGTGTGGCTGATACTCTCTCCGGGATCACCGCAGTGTCAAATTTCACAAGTTACAACGTACCATACCCGATCATTACTGCTCTTGGTGTGAAAACATGGGAAGGACAGTGCCTTCCCGGCCCCAGCGGTACGCAATATGAGCTACATCCCTACGAATTTGGATCCTGGGATGACGGCGTCAATGCATTCACACAAACTGCATATCTCGGCAGCTCCCTGTCCAATGGCACTCCCGTCAACGGTACCTGTATCCAAAGGTACGACAACCTTGGTTATGCCCTGGGGACGTCCTCGAATCTATTCAATGAGCTATGCGCCGGCGTCCCCGCTGTCAATAGCAGCGACCCAACCTTCAAGGCCCTAGCAGAGGACCTCGAGGTCATTCTCGCACAAGTCAGCGATGTTGCCTTCCGCGAGGAGTTCGCCGTGTACCCCAACCCCTTCCGCAACTTCGCACACTCCTCTCTCGTCTCTGACCAAGACGAACTCTCGCTCACCGACGGTGGCATCGCGGGTCAGAACAACCCCATCTGGCCGCTGCTCCACCGTGGCGTCGACGTCATCCTCGTCAACGACAACTCCGCCGACACGGAGGCTTCCTACCCCAATGGCTCCGAGATCTACACCACCTACCAGCAAGCCACCGACCAAGGCTTGACGCGCATGCCAGAGATCCCCCCTTTCGAAGTCTTCCTCGCCAACGGCTACAACCAACGTCCCACCTTCTTCGGCTGCAACGACACCTCCAAAATCACCATTGTCTACCTTCCCAACTACAACTACACCTTCGACTCTGGCCAGTCCACATTTAAGCTGCAGTATAGTAAGTCGGAGACAGACGCCATGATTGCCAATGGTGTGCAAGTCGCCTCACAGGGCGGTGATAGCGAGTGGCCACTCTGCCTGGCCTGTGGCATTCTCAAAAAGTCGAGTAATTCGCTGCCCAATAAGTGTACTCGGTGCTTTGCCGAATATTGCTATAACTGAAGGATGATGATGAGCTTAAGGTTACTACTAACCCCTAGCTAGTATGGATTATGAATATATACTTACCAGTAGTGAAGTTCAAGTACATATCTCTCGCACCTAGTAGGAGTAGATTCAATCATGAGTGCAGAAGAAGCATAGAAAAGATTGATGATCTACCCTTGAATTTCTGACAAATACGAGGGATCACTGAAGCGCCGTCTTTCAATTCCAAAAGCCCGATTTGTACAAATTTATGCCAATGAAATGGCATTCAATGTGATTTGGGACAGCCAGTAGTAGTATGGAAGAAGTCAAGTGAAAAGGGGCCCCTATGACGATGATTCACGTTTCCCTGCCGACCAAACCTAGAAGCTCGCCTTTCCTGATCCGGCCATTTAAAATTCTTGAGAGACCAACCATGCCGGATTAGACATAAAGCCGTGGTCCCTCCAAATCATGGATATGACTCTGATACTCGATATCTACAGCACTAATAGGCTGAACGAACGTTGTCTTTGTAAAAATTTCTACTTTGCTAAATGGGGGACTAATATAATAGCCTCTGTTGGTGTGCCATCAGTTACTAACCATGCACCATATGCTGCTAGGTGTGTGTGCCCTTTTCAAGCGTGTGATGCAGCCGAAACTGGACTTAAATTAATGAAGGTAGGGGCGGGCACCTGTGGATCTGAAATGCGTTGGACGTTACCCGGCAACAGCAACCACCAGTAAAAACTTCGCATCGGTTTTACGCTGACGACTGGGCAATGATTTAAATCTTCATCGCTTTAGTAAACAACCACCAGATAGATCATGATTGTGGTTTGAATCACCACCCGTTTGAACGGGTTGAAATCCATTTATGATGGCCTGGACTGACTGACAGGATTTGATATTGATGATGTATAGTAGTAGTAGTAAAGAGTAGTATGTTACTAGTAGATCCGATGTCTCACTTGCCTTTTCATATATACACCCAATTTCAAAATGTTTATTTGTTCTGCAAAAGTACTTAAGTGTCTGCTTTGACAGTCTCTGAAGTAAATGATACTGGTGATGGAGAAAATAATAATAATAACAATAATCCATCTCACATCTATGTGGGCCTATATAGACTTGACCTCTCTCAGCAGAAAAACCCAGCAGCCTCTGCCACTAGTAAAACTGCGGTCTACCCCTACTGGCCGCCTGCGGCTCGCATGCGCCCGTGCTCTACACCTTTCGGTCATATGTGTTGGGGCCTCCGAGGGTTTTCTTTCAATGGCTCGTAGCCCTCCAACCTTCCTTCCTCCTCTTCTTCCATCCATGGCCTGCCTTATTACCTCGAACTGCTGTAGTGCACACACGTCGGCCTCGATAAGAGTGCGAGTGAAAATACTTACCAAAGCAAACTTGAATTTGACAAGACGTGGTACCAAAATGCAGCTCCTATAGCAGCAGCCTTGGAGGTTATTCAATACTTTTTATGAACAAGCTTTTACAGAGTAGACTAATGACCAAGTCTGGATACAAGGCAGGTCAGTGTGATAAGTAGCATGCATGACGTCCACAGAGTTGGTTACCAAATTGCACAGAATATGCGGTTTCCGTTGCCGGGCGAATATTTCTGGTGTCGTTGGATGTTAGTTATCTTTAAGGCAAGCAGGAAGGGCTTGTAAACCGGCTGCCATAAATCATACACACTTGGAATTCGCAAGATTGGATTCTCTAAGGCCTGAGAGGAGAAGCTTGAAGGGAGATTAAACGTTCAGACATTCCCAGAAAGCACCCTAGATTAGTAGTATAAACCACGTTCTGAATCTGGTTGCATCATGATCAATCACCTTGAATTGGCCCCAGCCCTCCGTCAAACTGGCTCAAAACAGATCTAGACTGGCTTCATTCCAAGTTGAGGGTCAGAATGATGGATAAATAAGAATAATGATCAGAAAAACGAACAAATAAGCGAGGTATTATATCAGTGTATAGAAGCAGTTCTTCGAACCAAACCGCTGCAACCCGCCTGATTCGAAATCTCCTCTACACACACAAGTTTGAAATCGGTTCACGTTATATTTGTGAAATGGAGGTATGGGAGAGCTTACCTGTTGATGGATAGTAGTACTAATTCATGAAACAGACATACCTACATCGCCTCTCGACGGCGGTTGATACTCAAGAATGCATAGATATGGTGAGATTTGATTGGCCACAGCTTGAGCACTAGCGCGTGCTAGTCCTACTCACATTCATGTAATAAGTCGTGGCAAAATTGCGCCAAAATTGTGTGCGAAAACGCAATGCAAGCTTCGATAGCTCGTAAGGCGACCCTTCCATGTCTGTACACAACAGTTCGCTAACTCATCAATCAGAGTGGTAGAGCGAGAGATTGCAGTTCATACCGAATATCTCTAGGTCACGTGTTCGAACCACGTTCGGAGCTCTGAACTTTTTGATTTTTTGGCTTTTGGGTGCCTGCCTCCTTCCATCGAGCGAAACTCTCTTTTTTTGGTTGCTGATCCAAGCATGCATCATCAATGCCCTGGCAAGTTAATGTTTCAACTAGCCTACCATGATCATATGTATGTGTGAATCATTATCTGGACCGATGGCTCATGAAGGAATTGGACAGTGGCTCTCTCATACATGTATCTGACCAACAGCTTATGCTGATTGTGGTCTATTAGCCCTCAGGGACTAGTAGTCATGTTAACCAGCAAGCTGTTATTCAATATAACAGATTCTGCCTCAACCACCCTGATACCACAATGAAGCGAGGGCAAGCAGGGTGCAAGGGCAACTCTAAGTATGGATTCATGCCTAACTAAATATAGGCAGAGTTCAGTGATACTAACCTTAATTGCAAGCAAACACATGTATTACACATACTCGTACAAGCTCTGATTCTGATCTTGTTGTAAGCATTAATGGGTAGATAATACACGTGTACATGGTAAAATTCATTGCCTACTGTCATTTATGTCTGCAATCAAGAGGCTTTAAAAAAAAGGGTATCTTCGTGTTGCTGCCGCATAACTCCGGGTTGCTCAACAGTAGAAAATTCTCGACCAAATTCTCTCCTCCTCCATCGCTTCTCTTTGAGCAAGAATCACAGATACGAAAATTTCTCCTTGGGAAAGAGAAGACAGACAGACACCGCAGCAATTTGGAGCTTCGAGTTGAAATGAAATACATGATGACGACAAGACGAATCCTCTCGATATCAGAGACTGGGAAATTTGCAAAAGGAGATTAAGTCGGGCAATCCGACAACTCAGGGCTGGTGGGGTAGTACCAGGCGGCGACAGCGATGATAGTGTAAAGGGTGAGGAGCAGCACACCCTCGAGCCAGTGGCTCTTGCCATCCTGGATCAGGTAGTTGACCAGCAGCACGGCGACGAAGACAACGGTGATCTGAAAGCCATCGAAGAAGAGGGTCATGTCGTCTTTGCCGATGATCCAGCCGAGCACGACGATGAATGGCAGGACGAGCAGGGCGATCTGCATACTGGAGCCGACGGCGACACCAATGGCGAGATCCATCTTGTCCTTGACCGCGACGGTGACGGCGGTGGCGTGTTCGGCGGCATTGCCAACAATGGGCAGGAGAATGAGACCAACGAAATTCTTGGAGATGCCACCGCCACAAGTAACGTCGTTGATGGCATCAACAAGGAACTCGGCGTTCAAGGCCACGAGCGCGGTCGACGCGGCCAGCGTGATGACAGCAACCCAGACGGACAGACTGGGCTCTTCCGGCTCGTCGTTGTCATCGTCATTGTTGTCATCGGCCTCATTCTCGGTGCTGGCCGTTGGCGTGGATCGGCCCTGGAATCGTTCTGGAAGGACGGCCAGGAGCTTGCCCTTGACGTCGCGCTTTGCCGTCTTCTTGGACGGCTCGCTGAACATCCTGGCATGGGATTTGAGCTGGAAAAAGAGATAGCAGCCGTACACGATCAAGAGCAGGACCGAGGTTGCTCTGCTCAGATCAGCCACGTGCGGCTTCGGATTGCCTGGGTCGAGAGATTCATTCTGAGCGGCGGTACCGATGTTTGCAAACTCGTCAAACGCGGTCGGGATGATCAACGAGCTCACGGCCAGGAAGAGGAGGGACGCTGCAGTCTGAGCGACAGTCATGTTAAAGTTCTGCTCGACACGGTTGATGCCACCGAAGAAGAAAGACATGCCCATGACCAGAAGCAGATTGGAAAGAATGGAGCCAATCAGGGAAGTCTGCACGATCAGGGTCTGGTCTTGGACGAGGGCGATGATGGAAACGATCAGCTCAACAGCATTGCCAAAGGAGGCGTTGAGCAGACCGCCCATCACCTCACCCGTTCGCAACGCAATCTCCTCTGTTGCATAGCTCAGCATGCCAGCGAGAGGAATGATAGCAATAAAGTTGACGACAAAGACGGCCACCGAGTTGACGTGCGCATAGTGGAGGGCAATCCCAACGGGTGACATAACGAGCAGGACGTTTACCCACGAGCTGAAAAGCGTGTTGCGGATCTGGTTGCCGACGGTGAACTTGGGTGCCGGCTTGGTCTTGCCTGTCGAGTCGTCCGTTTGATCAGCCGGATCGCGAGCGCTCAAGTCCTGTGTGTTGCCGTTCTTCTCGTTGTCGTCTGCGGCCGTCGTATTGCCGCGCTTCTTCAATTGGTCGGCATCGGCTGTCTCATAGCTGTTGGTGATGGTGTCGCTGGTCTCGCCGCTCGACTTCTTCTTGCCTCCGAATAGTGCTGTCGACTCCCCATTCTCGGCCGTCGGGCTTTCCGAACGCGGGACAACGCCAATGTCCTCTGCCTGCGCAAACGGCTTCTTGTTCCAACCTGCACCAGGCGTGGTATCCGCATGTTCGGGTGTGTGGTGGCCAAGCAACTCGCTCCTTCTCCGCAGCCGACTGCCGTCATCGGGTTCTGTATGAGATTTCGAGAGGTGCCCTATGCGGCCATCTTCAAGAGCACGTGGGCCCGAGGCGCTTGACCGTGAGCCCGAGTGCGAATTGTGCTTCATGAATGGGTTCTTGAGCGGAACGCCCATGACTTTGTATGCCTGCGAGCCATCGTCGTACCAAGCATCATGCTTTGCCTGAGATCTGATTTTATCTGGGAAAACACGATTAGGGCTTGGCCAGTGGGAGGAAGGGATTGTGGCATACGCATGGCGATTGCGGTGAGTCGATTCTGGCAGACGAGAAGGAGACAGAGTAGATGGAGTGCGCGCTCGCGATGCACGATTCAAGGCGACGACGACGACGACGACGACGACGACCAAGACGCTAATTTTGAGCGCAAGCAATGTTCCTTAAATCTGTGGTACAGACATGAACAGACATGAACAGAAAGCCACTCAACTGAAACAAGAGGTGAGGATTGACAAGTTGGCAGGGACACACGGAGTATAAGGAAAAAAAGAACCTGACACAGGCGCGCGCGCACCTACGAGAAGGAAAATAGCTAACGTAAGGGCGGCATGTAATTTGTTGGCAGTATGCGCCGGCGCCCTCCCAGTCCATAATAATCAATAATAAGGGTGTTGTTGTCCACTGCCATGAACGGTGGAAACGTGGATAGAGTTGGGGCCCCGCCCGATTTCAATTGGCTCGGCCATGAAAATGCGAATTGCACTTAAGCTTCTGCCAAGACGCGAATGGTTTTGATCTGCGGAAGGTGGCTGAAACGCACTCAACTCACGTCTGAGAAGTGTGTTCGTCATCAAAGAGAGCGAGAGAGAGAGCGAGAGAGAGTTGTCGCTGACTCTAACACATGTTCTGTACTGCATCCTCCGATCCTCCACCCCTCCAACCTGCTGTTGGGCAGCACTGCCACAGCAGCTGAACGGCAATTGCGCTCGTCAAAAGGGCCCAGGGGCTTGGCATCATAACCCCACTTAGTGGAAGCTAATCACCGCGAAGCCTCGGACTCAAGCTTGCCCAAGCTTTGGCAAGACATCTTGGCGGAAGGCGTGTGGCTGTACCTGATGACGTTGACCAACGTACACTCAACGACGGGTGTTGATTACGTCTCTAGTCTCTAGACAGTCTCTCTTATAGCCATGAAATATAAATCCAGATTAATGCTCACTGTTCCAGGGGCCTGGATTATCTGAAACTATACAGGTACCCGAGTGTGACCGTACACATTATGTACGCTACATTCAGACTAGCCCAGTCTTGGACAGGTCGTGAATCATGACATATCATCCATCACGTCGGTTGTCTACCCACCTGATGATATCTTGCGGCCTCCAAAAAGCTCCATTATGACATACCCAGTCGGTCGATCAATGCATCACTCCGTATACGCTATTATGAAACCATAGGGGTCTTGTCTCACCTCGACTGTCACTGACAAAGCTTGGGATGTGTAACTAGGCCTTGACGATGAAGATGAGAAATCACTTTCCTGCGCCATTCCATCCATCCAGAAAGTCAGCTAGAGATGCGTCCCACTATATTCTTTCCAAGAAAAGCATATATCGCTAGTTGTGCTGAGAAAGCGACAGGAGAAGGAGCATCGACAAACACTTGTCGACCTGCACCGAGAAGTGGTAGCTGGAAAGGGAGAGTGAGAGAAAGAAAGAAAGAAAGAAAGAAAGAAACGGAAGAACACGACTCGGCTCAGTGTAGTATTCTCATGCTAGGTATGTACAAGCAGCAATGAGCGCGCCTCGATCAATGGCCAAGAGGTCCTTGCTTAGTGCGCATTGTTCTTGTGGTGTCCTGCAGTCACGGTTAGACCCCATCTCCGTACGGACAAGCAGGTTGAGAATAGACATACTCAAGTGGAAGTAGTACTCCAGGCTGTACCCGATTCCCATCACACCGATGATGACGTGCCAGATGGCTGCCAAAAGTCAATATTTGTTTCTTCTGACCCAATAGACAGCACCATGGGATACTTACGGGCAGCAGATGGGTTCTTGCCAAAGTACTTGTTTTGGTACCACTGGAAGGGGCCGGTGGCCTTGATCGCAGGGGCACTACCCTTGGGAAGCTGCTCGTAGAACTTGGCTATCCGTGCCATGCGAACGGCGTCCTTGGCTGCGCTCAGTCCCTAACTTCTGTGTCAGCTCCTGTGAAATCTCCACGGAAAGGTGGGAGCTTGGTGTAGAAGCATGGCCACGGAGTCATCTTTTTCTTTCTTCTTGCGTTGGCAACCCTTTTTTCCGCGCCTCGATTCTTGCGTCGTCGGCTTGCTTTTGGCGGCTGATTCGGCTTCGTATGGGATGATCAAGCTTACCTCGGGACTTGCGACCTGCAGGCGAGTTGTTAGTGGACCGCGTGCTTCGATCCGGAGCTATGGGGGGGACTGACCTTGGGGGGGACCAGCGTCGACACGCCTCGGCGGATGATAAACGACATGGTGGAATCTGAGCAGCTGTCAGCAGGAGAAGTCTTCTCAGACAGCACAGCAACTCGCAACATACAGTTTGCCGTGGTAATGGGGGGGAGTTGACCTGTAGTGAGCTACCTTGCTTAAGCCGACGTTGGAAGGCTCTCTCTCGTCAATCCCGCGCGCCAAGCCTAGTCTTGGCGCCGAACCTTGACCCGACAACCTCAACCCGCCGAGCTCCCTGCCGCCGTCGACATCTGCACCAAACGATGGCTCTTTTACGTACACAGAGAGCGTTGCAGCTCTCCAAATCATTTGTCAAGCCCCACCACTCGATCAGATCGATCTCGGCCTCGTCGCACTCACGGGCCGAGAGTGACGCAACCTCAACCCCAAAGGCCGAGACCACAACAGCAGACGAAGCCTCGATCGTCGTGCAGGAGCAGAGGGCCAACAAGTCAATTGAGTCGCGGCGCGCCAAGCACCAGCCAGACTACAATGCCCACATCGACCATGGAACATCTCGGTTTTCACCCGTCCCGATAAGAGTCATGGACGGCAGCGAGCCAGGCGATATCACGCCAGCCGCCGTCCTGTCTGGTGCTCCAGTCGACCTTCAAGCAAGAACTGTCCGGTACGGCTTGTGCCCATGCCCTTTGTTTTTTTTCTAACCCGATATTATTCTAATCCTCCTTGTCATCTATACTAACTGATGACCTCTGTGTCTGCCCCCCACCCCACAGAATATACAAACCAACCAAACCCGCGACCCAGTCCGGCACGTGGGGTGCACACGTTTGGCGCCTGGACTGGGACCCGCTCCCCAGAGGTGGCCGCTGGGAGAACCCGCTCATGGGCTGGCAGTCCTCGGGCGACTTTGTACAGGCCATACATCTTGACTTCAAGAGCAAGGAAGACGCCGTCACGTTTGCCCAGAAGCAGGGATACGAGTATTATGTGCAGGAGCCACAGAAGAGGAGATTTGTACCCAAGGCATATGCCAACAATTTCGTGCATGAGCCGGGTCCGTTGAAGCATATCAAGACCAAGTAAAGAAGAAAGCAATTTCCATTTCTGCGGATCATGTGCGAGACCGGTCTGGTAGTGAGTGGGACTGGAGGAAATCGGGCTGCCCATGTATCGAGGCCAGTCAACACAACACACGCCTATGGCAGATGGGAAGCTAGCTCCCCATGACTGTATATATTTTGAATGAATGATATCGCTTTTTTTCTGCGGCACCGTCGCATCTTGGACACTGGTGCTGGACGTAAATCACTGGGCCGATTCATTAATTTCTTCCATCTACCAAGGGCAGGTTGGTAGCACCTTGGTCCGAACTGAACCACAGACAGAGCGCAATGCAATCGTTATCATTGGCCCCGTTCTACGGGAATTAATGCGACAGCACACTTTGAGGAACCTTAATTTATCATTCGCCCATAACGGATCAACAGAAAATCGTTAAAGCACTTGAGGTCGCCTACAATACGCCTCTGAATACACAAGTGTCTCATATCGCTCCCATGCCCTTGCCAAAGCCCCGTGAACGCCTAGCAGACACAAATGCTGACCACAGGTAGTCCCGTAAACGCAACAATGTTCATTGTTCTTCACCGACTAGTTGGCCACATGAAAAGAACCGTTCCGACGGCGACAAAGCCCAAGCCAGTCCACCACCACTTGTCTGGATTGGCTAGATCTGAAGTGGTTGGCAGGAAGTTGGCCTTTCCAAGCGTGTCCATTAACCTGGCTTGTGTATCTCCGTCTCTTTTCGCCTTGCTGCTGCCGGTCGCAGAAGGTGCCGCGGTTGGATTCAACGTAATCGTGGGCAGCATTTGCGGTGGGGTCATGGCTAGATATAGGGGCATGAGCGGGGTGCCGTCCCAGAGGTACAGGTTCAATCGGGGAACGTTATGATATGGATCGGTGATGACTTGGTAGGACGACATGAATTCCGCTTGGTAATATCGTGTGTAGACGGCGTCGTCGTACGAGCACGGCGAGGACATGACCTGGCGACCGTCGACCGAGAAGGGCGTGAGGGTGATGGAGCCGTTGGCGGCCACGGAATACGTGCCATGCTGCCATTGGAGCACCGACGACGGGCATGATGGCGTGGTGGCTGTGCGGCTGTCAGTCAGCATCAAACTTGTGACGACTGGCGGGGCGGTGTTTGGGGAGGGAGAGCGCACGATTCGCAATTGCCCTGTAGTAGGCTTCTTCAAAAAACCCGTCCGCAGTGAAGGAGTAAGAGATTCCGGTGAGATCGGGCTCGATTAGTCGGTCGGCGACAGGATTATAGAAGCCCTGGACGCCATTTGTCAGTTGTCACTGCTGCTTCTTGCCACCACCATCAACAGGAAGGAATTCACATACAGGGCCGGTGAAGACTTTTTTGGACTTGGAGGTCCATGTTCCGACCAGTTCCGCTGGGAAGTCTGCACTGACAAGGGAGACAAGGGAGGCAGCGCACACCAGGAGTGAACATATTGATGGGATCATGATTGTATGCTTTGGTGAGCACAGATTGCCTGGAGACGGACTGAAGTCGTTAAGATGTATCACATCCCAAAGTAGTCTAGCCTGTATTCCATAGCGCGCTTTGCCTGAAATGGCGCGCTATTCCTCCAGCAAAATCTTGATGGTATTTGACAGTACACAAGAATGAGAATATGGGCGCCGCTAGGAAGATCCACAAGGATTATTCGAGCATCATTCACCACGATGACGGACCAGCCACTTCATCAGCGCAAGAAGCTCCTCCGAAAAGCCGTTGCTGGCCGCTTGGGAAAGCTGAGTCCGGCAGAAATAGCTGAGCAATGTCCGTCCTGATCAGTCTCCAGGCTGAGTTTGCTTACTGTTGACACCCTCCAGCTACTGCAATTACAGAACGAGCGCTGGCTCTCAAGCAGTACCAAACCGCATCAAGGATCAGCATCTTTCTGTCCATGCCGGGCAAAGAAGCCTCAACCACTGATATAGTCTTGCATGCTCTTCGCCACGGCAAGACCGTCTTCATTCCTTACATCCATGCTGGCTCTGAGAAAGGGAGTAAAACCATGGACATGCTGCGGATCGAGAGTGAAAACGATCTGAACTCGTTGAAGCCTGACGCTTGGGGGATTCCTTCCCTCTCTCCAGACAGTATCAGTCACCGGGAGAACGCGCTGGGCGGTCACGGAATTGAGGGTGTGAAGGAGCACAGTGGCTTGCAGGGTCCGAAGCTTGATCTGATTTTCATGCCCGCGGTCGCCTTTGACTCGGATCATAATCGTCTCGGTCACGGCAGGGGCTTTTATGATAGGTATCTCCAAAAATACCACGACCTTAGTGGTCACTCCCTGATGCCACTGACAGGTATGTGGCTTGTTCCTCGCCCTTTAAATGCAGTCGCTAACCTGGAATGCGTAGTTGGCCTTTGCCTTCGAGAGCAGCTCCTCTCAGATGGTGAAACTATCCCCCACAACGACCGGGATTGGACCGTCGATCTGGTTGTGACCCCAGATTCATGAGCATACATTCTGCGTAGGGGCTCGATTGCCTTCCGATGTCAGGGCTGGTGGCATACGCCTATATATTCGATTTTGAGGTCTCTCAGTCAATAGCTTGGATCAAAGACACGTTATCGCCCTTGAGTAGTATTTGGCCTGTTTACAGTCTTAGCTGGTTGCACTGGACAAAAGTTCACTACTCACCGAGCTGTCTCCTCTTCTCTGGAGCATCTCGAGTCGCTAGCTGCACCTCGACGGCATCATCAATGACCAGATTCATGAACTCGTCAAAGCCCTGTCGGTCATGTTTAGCCAGGTTTCCGCTGCAGGCATGCAGGAACACGCACCCTGATTTTGCCCTCAATACGGGTGTGCAAGTTCTCATACAACCACACCGACACCGTGTTTCTCTTCTGTAGCAGACTGAAGATGAAGTGTATGGGAGCCAGAAGGGTCTTCCTAGCTGCGCCGCCGCCGCGTCCAGTCATCGTCTTAGGAGGATGGCTGCCGGTATTGGGATGAGATAGAAATCAAGGCCGCCACGAGTCGGACGAGTCGGACGAGACTGGAGGATCGAAGGAAAGAACGCGGGTCTGCGTAGTCGGGCAATTGCGATCGTGTTGATAGTGATGGAGTCGGGAAAGCGCGAATTTTCGCAATGCGACTGAGACAGTGGAGAACGAAACAAAGAGAATGTGCAGGTGCGACTGACTGCCTCATTATTGTGTCACCTCGTTCTCCAACTACCACAACACTTTCTTATCTTTCAGACCAACCATTCTTTTCTTTCTCGTGCCATCAGACTTCTTCCCTCTCTCTCTCTCCCTCTCCGCCATATGGTGTAGCTGGTCCACCTTACGAAGGCCTTTGCAGGCTGATTGCCGCTGTGTTCTGCCCCGCCTTTGCTTGCTCAAATGGCTGCCAAAGCCGGAGATCAAGATGGCCTCGCTCCCATCCTCGCAGCTTTAGCGACAATGCAAAGCAATGTAAAGGGCAAAGACAAACTTCAAGCGCACCAATACCTCGAGACTTTTCAGAAATCGGTCGGTCCAGCGCCCAACCCTACTCTCGAGACCCCTCCCTAACAAATTTTGGACAGACGGAGGCGTGGAATTCCACACATGCCATTCTCCGAGATCCCTCGTCTCCAGTAGAGGCGAGACTCTTTGCGGCAACAACAATAAAGGGAAAGGTATGATGCCCGCGTGGCGAGAACGTCAACTGCGTCTGACCCCGCCCAGATCATATACGACCTGCACCAACTACCAGACGATGCATTGATACCGCTCCGAGACTCGATGCTTCAACTCCTGCAGTTGTACAGCTCTGGTCCGAGGCCCATCAGGACACAGCTATGTGTTTGTGTGGCGAGTCTGGCCATTCAGATGACCAGCTGGAAGAACGTCCTTGGCACTGTTGGCTCGGCCGTGGGAAACGGCGTTGACAGTGGAGACTGCCTGCTCGACTTTCTCCGGATCCTCCCTGAAGAAGTTACAGAAGGCCGCAAAGTCAACCTATCAGTATGTTCGACCACGCAGCGCCCCGTGCGAGCCTTTGCAGCAATTCCGTCTTTGCACCGAATCCCAGTCTAATGCAGCATTTTCAATGTAGGAAGAGGATCTTGCCGACAGGACCAAGGAACTTCTTGAGGATAACTCGTCTCAAGTCTTGAACTTGCTTGTCTCCTATTCTCAATCCTCAGGTACGGTGAGATAACCCTGTTGTGTATTTGCGGACTGACCGGGTGCAGCTGAGGCCGCAACCAACCCCCGCTTGTATGAATGTATCGCTTCATGGCTTCGAGAGATTCCTGCGGTCGATATTGTCAATTCGCCACTGCTTGACAAGTTAATTTCAGCCCTTGACGACCCCAAATCTTTCGATGCGGCTGTGGATTGTCTCTGTACCATCTACCGGGATACACGCGATGTTGACGAGTCCAAAACCACAATCCAGGCCCTGTATCCACGAACTATTGCACTACAACCGAAGATCAAAGAAGCAGCCGACTCGGAAGACAATGATCTGATGAAAGGCATCACACGGATCTTCGCCGAGGCTGGCGAAGCCTGGGTTGTTCTCATAGCCCGGATGCCTACCCAGTTTAGATCGCTAGTGGAGGCCATTCTCGAATGTTGCCTGCGGGACCAGGACCGTGAAGCCATTTCGATCACCTTCAATTTCTGGTACGAGCTGAAACAGTACATTACTATTGAGAAGTACACGCAAGCTCGAGCTGTTCTGGCCGATCTATATGCTCAGCTAGTTGATGTCATGATCAGGCACTTGCAATTCCCCACACCAGAAGACGGAAATGAGACAGACCTCTTCGAAGGAGATCGTGAACAAGAAGACAAGTTTCGAGAGTTCAGGCATGCAATGGGTGATGTTCTCAAAGACTGTTGCGAAGCCATTGGAGTCACCGAATGCCTCGGAAAGGCATATGCTCTGATTCAAAATTGGGGTCAAATATACGGCTCTCAAGCTACGGCGACTTCAGTGCCGCACTGGCAAGAATTGGAGGCCCCTTTATTCGCATTGCGAGCCATGGGCAAAATGGTTGGTCCAGAAGAGGGCACTGTTCTCCCTCATGTGATTCCTTTGCTCACCACCATTCCCGATCATGCGAAACTCAAATTCCAAGCCATCATGGCTATTGGACGCTATACTGAATGGACGGCACAGCATCCTGAGACTCTCGAAGCCCAGCTCAATTATGTCATCACCGGCTTCCAACACAAAGACATTGATGTTGTGCAAGCTTCGGCCCTGGCATTCCGATTCCTTGGGTCCGATTGTGCCAATCTGTTGGGCAACCACATACCGCAGCTGCATCAGATCTACGAAAGTGTTATTGACCACTTGAAACCTTCAAGCCAAGTTGAAATGACAGAAGGCGTAGCATCCGTAATAGCGGTGCAGCCAGTGAACAAGGTTTATGAGAGCCTTAAGCTCTTCTGCGACCCGATCATGACCCGAATCGTGTCTTATGCAAAGCAGGTGAAGAATGAGGAGGGCGAGAAAGTGGTTGCTGACTATCTAGGCCTGCTCACCGTCTTCTTCATGTACGTCAATCCTTACGTACCACGAGGGGAAGAGAATCCCTGCGTCAAGTATTGTGGCGAGATCTTGGCACCTCTCGCGCAGATCGTCAATCACTTTACCAAGTCAATACCCATCCTGGAACGTGTCTGCAAGGCCTGGCGATGCATGGTATCATCCTACAGGACAGCGACGGCGCCTCTGTTGCCACAACTTGCTCAGAATATCGCTCAGGGCTTCGAAACCTCAAGACAAGGCTGTTTTCTATGGGCCACTGATGCTGTCATCCGCGAATTCTCCCATGGAGCCGAGGATGTGGACGAAAACATCTCCAACAGCGTCTTCGACTTCTTTTCGCAGCAAGCCAAAGTTTTCTTCCGAATCCTTGCCGAGCTTGACCCTGTTGAGCTTCCTGACATGATTGAGGACTTTTTCCGCCTGGCTGACGACTCAATCCGGTACTTTCCTCGCAATACCATCTCCTCAGACCTTGCCGAGCCAATGGTTCAAGCGGCATTGACAGCACTGACACTCCAGTCGCTCGAACCAGTGCTGGCGTCTCTTCAGTTCCTTCGGGACTTGCTAGATTTTGGTCTGGACAGAGCACCAGTCTCGGAACTGACAGGTCCAGACAACATTCCGGCGAAGACACCTGTAGACATCCAGGATGCGGTCAAGCGCATCATCGCCATCACTGGTCAAGAGATAGTCCAGCGGGTCATGACTGGGCTCATGTTCAGCTTTCCAGAAGATGTGTACCCAGACGCATCGGCTGTATTACTGGCACTGTTCAACCTCGCCCCACAGGCAGCGACACTATGGGTACAGGAGACATTGCAACAACTTCCAGCAGGAAGTTTGAAGCCGGCTGAAGCAAACAAGCTGATGAAAGGGATCAATGAGAAGTTGCAACAGAATGAGATCAGGAAGGTGAGGGTGTTGTTACAGGATTTCACAAACAGTTACCGCCGGCGGAACGTGGCACCTCGGGACGGCCTGGGCCGATTGGAGGCGACTAAATTCAGATATCAGGGATGATGGCATGGTGTGGAGAGTGTGGGGGGGGGACGAACTGGGGAAGCGGCATGAAATGGTAAGCATGATATCAGCAGGCGCGTGAGGAAATGCGACAACATCTTTGAACGCAGGTATGTCTGGATAGACTACGGTGTAAGCTTGTGGGGGTGGTGTGGGGGCGAGTCTGTCCACCTGACAAACGGGTAAATCAGGCCAAGCGAGGTGGTTTTTGGTGTGCCTGCGAGATGACTTTTCACTGGCACAGTTCGGGAACAAAAGACGCCCCCCTGGTCAGGTGGCGTTTTAAGCCTCCCAGTACCGTACAGCCCTAAAAGTTTTTGTTTAAAAAAACACAGCTATTGTGGGTTTGTTGTTCTTCGCGCTCAGAGTTTGAGATATTTAGAAAATTATCAAAGCTTGAGGGATATGACCCAGTTCATGGACGCCGAGGAAGAGTCATTAGTGGTTCCTTACTGTGTACTACACCTGTATATTACACATACGAGTAGTTGCAACACTAAAACTTGTCTTGGACTCTTGGTGTTGCACTAAAATACACTCTAAACACGCCACCTTGGGACAAGGGGGAGGGAGAGGGGCGCCTTACAAGGGCACAGATCTGTACAACACACACCAGGACAGACTGCGTTACTGGTATTCGGTAGCACATTCATCCATCCCCGCTTCTTCCGAGAATCTTGTTTTTCTGACCCCCTTCCCCCTTCCCCCTACGTGTCGTTCTAGTGTATTCAGTCAGACCTTTTTCCCTATTGATAATTAAAAAAAAAAGAGTGAAGATCTTGCAGCTACCCAATTGAATCACAATGGAGGGGGGGGGGGACGAATCGAATTGCTGAACGGACTAGCGTCAGACAACTGAGTACTAAAAAATCCTGCGGATGTGGATGGACTTGGGGCTTACTGACGTGTTATATCCTTTTTTCTCTCTTTCATTTCAGCTTCAGAGATGATGACTACATGTGTATATGTACAAAAGACACAGCCACATGTTAATAAAAAGGAAAAAAAGTCCAATATAGTAATAGTAGGAGTTTGATGATGTAGTATCCCAAGCAAGGTTTGTATAAAGGGTCACCAAGTTTGGATGGACAAGGGGGGGGCGGGGGGGAGAAGCGAGGGGCGAAAGGGGTGAGGGCGAGAGACAAGGAAGAGGGGGGGGGGGGGGGTTTGCCCCTCAAATTGCCCACACTCCCTCAGTTG